>JAXGGA010011610.1:0-41803 GCA_038373865.1 Uloborus plumipes | reverse complement strand
TTTTTCAAATTTACTTTTCATTTTTTATGTATATCAACTGGAAAAGCAGGCAATATTGAAAATGAAACATATGAATGAAAACTAAAATTTATGGGTTGGCTAATTGCACGATTTTAAAAGTAGAGACGATGTAATTAAAAATTTATGAGCAAAGTTTTGTTCTAATTTTCTCTTAATTAATGCATTGGAACTCTCATGAAATTCATTAAAACATCCTCGGGTGAAAAACTTTCCTAAAACTTTGATGATAGCGGTAGTTTTGTTGCAGCTGCAGTTGATATTTTTATGTCATAAACTTTTAGAACGCAAAGTAAGGTAATTCTTCTCATAAAAGTTTCAGCTATAATTCCAAAAAAATGTATGAGGTTAAAGGACTGGTTAGCTATTAATAGTTCGTGATATATAGCCGTTTACGTGTATGTGAGTGAATTAAGATTTTAAGATACACTTCAAAGCATATACATATGCATTGACCTGTACATACACACTCTGCAAAAAAAAAAAGTGGTTTTTACAATATAATAGGGCCATTCCATGGTGACTAACGCAACATTCAGAGCTGATTTTGTAACTGTTTTTACTTGTAACTTACAGGATAAATTTTTTTTAAAGTTATGCTGGTGGTTTTACAATGTTCATGGTATTTATGTATCATTTCTGCTAAGAATTTAAAACAAAATTACTGACAGTAGATAGTTTTTCAACCAAAATAGCAGCGTGACTAACGTAACATATTTGCAACCCTGAAAACGAATGCTCATGTTGCGCGGCAAAATTTCTCAAAGTTAAGCAAGTGTTCAAAATTGAATGATATATTTGAAAAATGTGTAAAGTTGGCTTTTAAAAACATAAAACACATTTGTTAAATCTTAATTTTTTTTAGTCTTAAGTGTCACTTTTACTCAAGATGGAGTGTGACTAACGTATAATGTCGAATAACAAGCAGTAAACACACTACAAACTATTTATTATGGCTAATCTCAGTGATAATTACAATACTTTTTCAATTTTTTAAAACTTCTTATGTTGTATGATTTTTATTTATTTATTTATTTTTTGATACTTTTTTCACTTCGGTATTTTTTTTTTCTTTGGCTGAGGCTGACATTTCTATGGAATGACCCAATACTGAAAGCAGAGGTTTATTATAACACTGTAAAAGCGCAGTAACAAACTGAAACTAGCTATTTTAATTTATTACTGTAAAATTAGCAATTTTGCTGTTTATTACCATAAAAATAGCTGTATTATACTGTAGGAACGACAGTGTAATACTGGCAGCAGGTTTTCCAGTTTAAAACTGTAAAATGCACAGTAATAAACTGTAAAACCTAGCAATTTTAGGTTTTATTACTGCAAATTAGCAATTTTATTTTACTGCTATAAAATTAGCAATTTTACAGTTTATTAATGTAAAATTACTGTAAAATAAGCTGTACTATATTGTAAAAACAACATTTTCTTTTATACAGTGTACTGATAGTCTCAGAACTTTGGGTCATGAGTAGATCACGCATAACTTTTAAGAATTTTATTTTATAATTCATATACTAATAAGATACATTTTCACGCATGATACACATACATTGACATGTTAACACACATATACCTGCATATCTTCATATAAATACACATACACACAAACTTATAGGGAAAGAGAGCCAAACAAAGTCACCGAAATGTTCATGGCTCTAGTATTTTGTTTATTTTTGATTCACTTGTCGCCAAATTTTGCAAATACGTTGCATGACTAATATGAATAAGAATAAGGTAAAACTATGTGAAAATTTTAGTTCTGAAATGTAATTTACAAGAGTTTTAACAAAAAGGGCGATTTAGTCTTATTAGAAATACAAGTTCTCTATAAGGCTAACTCTAAAAAAAGGTCAAAAAGTACTACAAACTAAAAAATATTGAAAATATTCTTTAGTCATCATAAAAACATGTTAAACCACATTTGATATACTGCAAAAAATAAACTGTTGTTTTTACAATAGAATACTGGCAGCAGATGTTCCAGTTCAAAACTGAAATGCACAGTAATAAACTAAAATTAGCAATTTTACATTTTATTACTGTGCATTTCGCAGTTTTATACTCTTTTAGCTCTAATGGATATTCAGAGCGAATGTGTTTTCTGAAACATCCAGAAATTCTTCAACCGAAACAAAGGTGAGGTTTTGTTCAAACACAAATTTGGAAAAAGATTACCTAGCCGATTTACTGTTGCTTATTTGATTAAAAGCATTCCTATAAACGTAATACTTTGTTCTTTTTACTTTTGAACTTGTTGATTGGCGTACCAACTCTTTTTAACCGACTTCAACAAAGGAGGAGGTTATATAATTCGTCGGAGAAATTTTTTTTGTATGTTCTAAGATTACTCGAAGACGCCTGTACGATTTCAAAAATTCTTTTTTTGTTTGAAAGCTTTTTCTTTCCAATGGGTCCCATCCTCTCGTGGTCCTGGTTTGATAACGGGAACCTTGCAAAAATTGATCGAAATAGAAATTGTGATCATAGTAATCGTAATAATGACAAATTTTGAATGTAAGGCTTCTCTGGATTACTTCATTTCTATGGTCTTTTTATCTTCATGTAATGCTGATAACATTGTTCTGAAATATCTACTTATATTAAAAACTAAGTATTTTTCTATGTCCTGCCTCTTTCTCCTAAACGCCAATGAGCTAAAAGTCGAGCCAGGTAGTGATAGATTGGTAATTTTTCAGCCTTCATTAGTTTTAATTTGTATAATTATACTATTTTAACTAACGAAGATATCAATTAATAAGTAGGGTAAGTGTTCCACATTAGTCGGCCAGTCTCCAGTAGTCGGCCACAACGTCATTAAACTCCTCATAAATAGTACATTTTTGAGTCAAAATCAGATATGACGCATTCACACATTCATATACCTATCCTCAATCGTCAACCAGTGACAGTTAAGTTTTGGGTACTTTTTTTGAATTAGTAATGAGTCATTTCATTTTGAATGGTGTGCCCGTCATCCAAGATTGCGATTCTGCTTATTTTTCTGCTTTTTGATTCTGTGGCCGACTAATGGAGCATTTACTAGTGTTGACAACAGCTTGGATTTTAAAATAATTTTTTAAAAATTTTCTGAAATAAGTAGGTAATTCACAATCAGAAAGGTTCATTCTAAAGTTTTACCATGTTTTTGTTGCTGTATTAATAGCTGAAAGTTCTAGGTTAGCCAATATCAACAAAAGATCTCTTAAATGACCGACTACTGGTGCTTTTACCCTAGTCAAATTTAGAGCGATTTATCCTAAATGATTATTATGAAATCCATTGTTACAAAACGTGGTTGATATGAAACAGAAATAATAATGATAATGAGAATTTTGAATGAAGGCTTAACTAAATCAAACATGAAATTCAACTAAATTTAAACTTTATTCTGAACTTTATTTAAAAGCGTAATGTTTAGTTTTTTAACTATATTTTGAATATTTTAAGTGCATTTACACTAAAAAGAATGAAATAAAATAGTTTTAGAAAAAACAAATAGAACCGACTTCAGTTGGAAATTGCTCTAAAAAGTAAAAAATAATTTTTTTCTTTGAACACCATCGAAACTACTTTTAAACATAAGTTTTGAAGTCGGCGCAAAAACAATGAACAGAATCATGCGCAACAATAATTCAACTATAGATATAAATTTTAATGGATCCAGGTTCTTAAAGAGCAGTCGCATACATTTCATTGATTACCACACAATGTGTAATGATGCAAATATTCTGCTTTTAATTTTCAATGGTTTCTCTGAAAAATGTTGGCGAAAAATGGTTAAATTAATATCATTTTACCTATCGTTTTTGCGCCGGCTTCAAAACTTATGTTCAAAAGTAGTTTCGATGGTGTTCAAAGAAATTTTTTTTTTTTTTACTTTTTAGAGCAATTTCCAACTGAAGTCGGTTCTATTTTTTTTTTCCAAAAATATTTTTTATATCACCTAGCTTATAAGAAACCTCTAGATACTTATTGGTCAATTTTCATTTTCCTGGTAAAGCCTTTGACAGTCGGCATTGAAACAGATTTTGAATGTTGAAAAAAACAAAAAGTTCTGTCAAGAACTAAACGAGCCTACTTTCCCGTACATCGATATCTGCATTCTAGCATCTGATCATTATTCTCTTGATTATCTGAGACTAAACTAAAAATTATGTCAAACACACCTTTTTAGCACTTAAAGCTGATTTCTAAAAGCAAAATATTCCCCTCTCATCTGATGAAATAGACACATAAAAAGTAAATAAATGAATAAAGCTTTGTCGCACCTTTAAAAGAATGTAACTGTTACAGTTCTTCCGTAGAAAAATTCCTCAATTGTTTTCAAAAAAAAATTTAAAAGTACTAAGTACTAAGTACATCAAAACACATTTTATCAAAGAAAGAAAAAAAAAAAAAGAAAATAAAACTCGTCCGTTGACAAAATGTCTCGAATTTCACTTTTAATCCCTTGCCAGTTGTTAAATATAAATAAAGAATAAAATGCCCTCGTGAATGAAACATTTTTGTTACAAAAAAAAATCGTCTGCCAAAAAAATAAAATAAAATAAATAAAATAAATAAATAAATAAATAAAATAAAACAAATGACTAAATAAACAAAAAATCGTCTGCATAGTCAGTCATTTTTTTTCTGAGTCTGCATTTCCGCCATGTTTGCGGAGTCGGAGTCGGAATCAGAGTCCTCACAGAAGATTATTCAGAAAAGTACTTTACAAACATTATTTATCAAAATCATTTTCTTACAAAGCTAGTTTGAAGGAAATCTGACTTAAAGTTCAAGATCAACATTCAATTTCAATTCTCCGTAGGCGCTAATGTTAAATTTTTTTTTTCTGAACGGTTCAATATTGAACGAAAAATGGTTCAAATCAAAAAGCGAAATATGAGAATGAGACTCACCGAGATCTTTCAAACAAAAAAAAAGTTTATTCCATTTGAATGGTTCACTCAGAAGTTATTAGGTGGGGAAAGGTTGCTTGAACGGTTCAATGTTGAACGAAAAAATGTTCAAATTGAAAATTTAAATACGGTAATGAAGTATCCTTGTTGAGATCCTTCGAACAAAAAAAAAAAGTTTATTGAAATCGGACTGTTCACTCAAAAGTTATTAGTGGTGACAGCTTGCTTGAGCGGTTCAATGTTGAACGAAAAATTGTTCAAATCGGAAATGTAAATACGGGAATGAAGTATCCTTGATAAGATCTTTCGAACAAAAAGAAGTTTGTTCAAATCGGACTGTTCACTCAAAAGTTAGCATCGCGGGACAGGTCGTTTGAACGGTTCAAAGTTGAACCAAAAATTTTTCAAATCGAAAAATCAAATATGGGAATGAGCTGCACTCGCCGAGATCTTTCCAACAAAAAAAGTTTGTCCAAATCGGAATGTTCATTCAAAAGTTATTAGGGGGGGGGGCAGACCGACCGACCGACAGACCGACACACAAATTCCCCATCTCAATACCCTACTTTCAAATTTTTAATTTTTCGATACTCATTTACCTTTTTATTTTTTTAACTTGGCGATATTTTTTGGACTTGGCGATATTTTTTAGATGCATTAAGCTACTTTTAATACTGTTTTCGTCTTTCTTTTATTTTTAACGGGAAAGTAGGCTAAAAAGCGTTAAGAAATAATTGAAACTTAAAATGAAAGACTTGAAACTTTTCTGTAATGTTTAGTAATAGTGAAATTGCCAAGTTTTTCAAAGACGAGATAATTTTGTCTAAGTTTAGAAGTCGATTTCAATTTAGTAGTAGAGATCTAATAGTCATCATTCTCTGCATTGTAATGTTCCCTCTGCTACCATTATACGCAGACCAGATGTCATAAACTGGCACTGGTATTGTGTTGACACATCGTCAGCAGATGTTAATGATTTCGTAGATAATCATGTGTAGTAAGATGCAATCACTCTGAAATTCCCTTACATATGGCAAGTATGAGCAGAGAGTTCTCAGATTAAATCTAAAGATCTGGAAGTTACCTGGTTATACAATTGGTATCGAGCTCTTTCCTTTTTATATTGCTCTACATTAGTAAGAGGAATGAAAAATTTTTGTTTGATTGAACTAAGCTGGACATGATCTTTTTTTTTTTGCTTAATTCATGACTGAACAAGAAATGCATTCAAACCTTTCACTTTGTCTTCTCTAATGTATACCAGTATTGGTTCTTGAGAAAAATTGCTGCTAACTTGACTTAAATTACTTTTCGTAAACTTTCGTTTATTTTTATTGCTTATAGCGATTTATTCTAAGATATGGATAAGGTTTAAACAAAGAAAGAAAAAAAAAACTATTAGTCACTAGCCAATACTCTATCCTTCTTTTTCAATTTGATTAGTTTCTAAAGGAAAAACTTGAATTAGAGACAACACATCATTACACTTGCATTTATGAACCAACAAAAATTTATATTGAAGAAATGATATGAATTAAAAGAGTAGAAAGATACTTATTCTAACATGTTTCAGAAATTTTTTAAATCATTTAGTATTTGTTTTGTTAAAATATGTCGGATTTAAATACTGCTATATAATGCGAGCTTCAGGGCACTTAAGCTTACCAAGATATTCAGCAAATCAAACGTAAAGTACATGCAATTTTCCGATTTCACACTTTAACTTTGAACTGCTACATTCGATACATTGTTTCAAAAAAGTTTCACCATGGGTTGTGTCGAAATAACCTTCGCCGAATTAGCATAACCCGTAGAAAGAAACGATCTGCACCGAAGCTGCAGTTCAAAGCTCATCGGAAAAGCAATTTTTGGATTTTCGATGCTAATAGCATCGTTTTTCATCTTCAAATTGAGTGAAAATTCCTCTCTTTAAAGAAAGCAATGAAATTAGCCCCACGTTAATGATACGTGAAGTGGGGTTTCAACGTGAAACATCGAGTGTTTCAAAACCTTTTATGAGAATACTCTCAGGAGATTCACTTGAAAGCGGGTTTTGGGGCAAAATGCAAAGAGTGGCAGCGGAATCTTATTCGAGAGCTAATGAGTCGGAACATTTAATTAAGGAGCTCGCTTAGAAGGGCGGTCCATTTCGAACGAAACTCTCGCGGGAAAGGTTTGCTAATTCGGGAGCACTAGTGCAAAAGTATTCCAACTTTATTCCGTCATCCCTTTTAATTTGATGGAATTTTATAATGCTAATTTTACCAATTACAAATCTATTATGGAATTACTTAGTGGAGAAAAAGGAATAAGTAGAGCTTAGATAAAAAATATGAGCCCGACTGATTTAGTATAAGAAGCGTTTTATTGTTGTTTAGAATTGTCAGTGGATTATTTGCAATATATCGTCAAATGATTCTTTAAATGATTAAAATATCACTTTTCCTTGGTGTGCTATTAAAAAAGAGATAACTACCTTTTTTATCTTTAGAACATTTTAATGTTAACAAGCCATATCATTTAAAAATACTATTGAATACTAGTAGTGGCGTACCTTTTGGCAGCAAAATAATAAATGCAGCTTCTTTTTCTTTGAAGTTAAAATATTCTTGGATAATTCCTTTACTGTACAATATAGATCTTCTAAAATCAAAGTTAGGAACAAAATGATTTTTTTCGTAATGAAGAGAAAATATAAATTCATCAAGGGTATTTCTAGAGGATCCACATAAATGAATAAAACAACCTTTGCTTGTGCCTCTAAGAGCAGAATTCAAGTGAAACACCATTGCAATCGCTTCGAGGCGATCGCAATTGCAATCGCTACTGGAAGTCGAATTACGATAAAATAGCATCTCGTAGCGATTGTAACGTTTCACTTGAATATAAATTTGGGAATTTGCGATTGCAATGATGAGTTGCGATCGTCCGTGTTTCACTTGAATTCCGGCCTAAGTAGTCTTTTATCATGTTGAAAGACAAAGAGACGGGGACACGTACCTATGGAAGATCGAGAGTGGATGTGCTTCCACTATGAAATATTTCGTAATTAATGGCCTAAAAATGCACGTTTAGGTTGTGTGTGGTCATATTAGAAAAATAAATATGGATTGGGGGGCTCTCCCAGAAACATTTTGCCATTGAGGGACTAAAATGCAATTTTATTGAAGTTAAGTTTAAAAACTAAAATTTCCGCTATAATGTAAATGTAATCCAACAATTTTTTCTTTAACTTTAACAAATGGACAAAATCTAATATCTTTAAACGAGCAATTCTTGTATATATATTTATTTATTTATTTATTTATTTATTTTTCGGATATCGAAAACGGCTCTAACGATTTCGATGAAATTTTGTATTTAGATAGAGTTTTGGTTTCTGAGTTCATCTACGTCGGCGTTTTTTCTGTAAAAACGCGAGTTTTCACAAAAAACCCCGTTTTTTTTGTGCCTTCATTGAAAGTTTGAGAAGCTTTTATTTCGCCATTTTCTTTATGATTACTTTAATTGTTACTGTTTCCGTGGAGACCACGTTTTGTTATAACAATTGGATTTCATATTTAATCACATCGGCGCGAGTTTAAATTTTATGGTATTTGGCAACGTTAAATTGTTATTGTTTTTGAAATGTTAAAGCAAGGCTTCACTAGATAACAAGCTGTTTCATTTATTCAAAAGCCATGGGATAAAAGCAGTGGTAATTGTCCGCCGACATCTATTGAATTTTATGGTAACTTACAGTATATAAAAAACAGATTACTTTACTTTTCAAGTGCGATTTCAAAATTGAGTATAAAAGTGTTATAGTTAGTGTTAAAATACTTTTTTTTCCTCCTCAAGAGTGTTTAGTAAGATATTTCAGGTAAAAAATCAATAAATATGAAACTCATTCTTAAAATATTAAGTTTCGAAACAAAATTACATCTAATATCTTTAGACGAGCAATTCTTGTATATATATAATTTGGATCTCGAAAACGGCTCTAACGATTTTGATAAAATTTTGTATTTAGATAAAGTTTTGGATTTTGTAGTCCGATCGGTAAGTCGTCGGACTCGTAACCGGAGGGTCCCGGGCCGATCATATAGAGCCCAGCTGATCAAAGATCCACAGTCTTCATAAATGGTGGCTGGGGGACGTTAAAAATGTTCGTGGTCATATAATCCTTCAAGTGAAACGATACCTCAGGAGGATGCTGGACCAAGGGTCTGCTCCGCCCTTGGGTCTGTTCAAAAATGAACAGAGTGCTCTTCGGGGCCCCATCCCGGTTAAACCACGAGTTGTGGTATGTACGGGGGGAACCTTGGAGTGTCAAGTGAAGTGAAAGTCAAAACCAACTGGGCTAAATGCGTTGGAGAACAGGGACTCTGAATATATTCTCATCAACCCCTCCCGCGCCTTCGGCGCCAAATGAAATGAAATTGGTTGTGATTTTACGGTGAGCATGGATTAACCCTTTGACGCAGAATTTTTATCAACGTATTTTTCATACTTTGTTCATTACTCTGCATTAATTTACGGTAAAATAAGGGGAAAATATTATATTTAGCATTTTAATAATTTTCTGGTTATGTAATACAGCACAGAACAGTGGTGTCCCTTTCTGCGTAAAAGGTAAAATATTTATGGGAAATCGGTGTTTCGTTCAGTGGGACACCGGTGCCCCAGTTTTGCTTCAAAATGTTAAATATGGTTGTGTTTTTTAAAACAAATTACGGCTATTTTAAATGCGTAATTGCAACCAAAGGCTTAAAAATGCTTTTCAAGTTTAACAAAATAAGTACTTCGCATGTTAGAAAAAAAACACGAGTTTACAAACCTCTTTTTTTTTTTAACCGAGTGGGCTCGGTCCCCAGGTACTCTACATTAAAGTGAGCAATGCTGTTAGTAAAAGTAAAAGTTTACACAAAGGTGAAAATGAATGTTTAACCAAGGCTTCACTAGATGACGTTTTATACAGGTATGCTGTAAAAAGTAATGTTTATCCTATCTTTTAGGGTTAAAAAATATTGATATAGTTAACTGAAGTGGAGTGCAGAGTGAATTGATGCCGAAGGCCTTATTAGTACTGCTTTTTAGATGAAATAAATTCCCCTTTCAGGTAAAGTTGGTCACAACTTATGATTCAGTCATACGACATTCATTCATCTGTTCTACTTTCTTCGAATTAACAACATATAGCAATGGCGTTCAATTTTGACATCTCTGTGCTAATAAAATATACGCTTAAATTCACCGACGATAAATAAAAAATTTAGCAATGAAATAATATTGTTCTAATTTACTATTTTGTTTCATTATTGTTTCTCACACGATCTTAATTGCTACGTAAAAGTTCAGATGTTCATTTTGATGGCGTTGACGCATCAGAGCGATAAATGGTGAATCTATTCGTCGAGACACTTCATTTTTTCATTTTGATGCCCCAGAATGAAATGTACCGTGATGAAGCGATGTTGTACAACGGAAAGACGATTGACAACAAAAAATATTAATTTTTTTTAGTAACAACGAAATGAGCATATGTAATAGCTTGGTACTAAAGAGCAATACAAGTACGAAAAAAATAAACAAAACTACAGTATTGCGACGACCAACTGTATCATGGCGAACTGTGGACTGAATTTTAAAAAGTTCTATGGCAACCCGTTGGTAGTATTGGCTCGCTTAGCGAATAGATTTCGCCATTTATCGCTCTGCGGTGCCAGTGTCGTTTCATAGTTAATTAATAATTAGAATCAATTAAAATGAAAAATAATTCGCTAACTAATTAAAATCAGCCGTTAAAATACAGAATAAACCAACAAATAAAACAAGCTATTAAATAACGTTTAAATGTACTAAAATAGAATTAAATGCCAAATTGTAAAATTGTCGCCAACAAATTAACTTTTAATTTTGTCTTTTATTATCCGATTTGTATATAATGATGGATACCATAAAATTTGATAGATGTCGCTGGACAAAGGCCACCGTTTTTATCCCATGGTTTTTGATCAAATGAAACAGCCTGTATAAAACGCTATCTAGTGAAGCCTTGGTTAAACGATGTAATAACAGAATAAAAGAAGTTACTAGTACTTTGTTTATTGTTTAAAAATTTATAATATGTTGAATAACGTTTGCTTTGTCAATATTAAGCTGTCATGCAGAAAACACGTGCTTAATATAACGTTAAACACGATATGTTCTTTTAAAATTGGAGATTGTTCATTTAAATTCTAACCATTGTCACAGTTTGCTTTAAATTCTTTGAACAAAATTTCACTATTTTCAATATGGATACTGCAAATAATCAAGAAAATGCTCCTCTTATTGCAAAATCAACTGATAATGAAGCACCAAAATCTGGTCTTTTAAGCATCTCGGATGGCGAATTCAGGATTGCAGAAAGAGCCAGACGCAGAAGGTCTGGAGGTAGACGCAGGAAAAGTTCCAGAAGATCGGGAGGAAGGAAAAGGTCGAGGTCTAGAAGGCGGCGTTCTTCCGGCCGTCGAAAAGCGTCTAGAGGCCGTCGCTCCACCAGAAGACGTCGACGATCCAGGAAGCATAAGCATACTCCTGGTGACGAATGCGATATGTGATTCATTTGCAAAATATCATCGCAATACAGAAAACGGACATCAAACGGTCAGGTTAGAGTCATGTATTCAGCTACTAAAGGAAATTAACTGCACCTCTCAAATGATCTCTGCAATGAAAGCTTTCAATACTTGACACCAATCTTGTAAAAGCCTGAAATTGATTAATTAAAAAAAGTGTATCAACTAAAAAAAGTATACCTCTTATCTTAGCGTATTTTGTTGAAACAAGATTTCGATAATAAAGAGTTTCGTGATTTTTATGATCTGGAAATTAGTCTTTTGGCCCGAATACTTGACGAGGAATATTTTTCTTTTGCATGCAAAGACAAAAAGTTTGGAAATTTATATTCACACTAGCTTTTTCTCTGGAGGTACCCAGTATTGCATTATGTTTAACTTATTTCATGCTAAAACGAAATAGGTGAGCTTTAAATGGTGAATTTTTTGGATTTTTTTCAAAATTCAAAACCCCGCCTATGTAAATTCTAGTGCATCAAGGAACCTCTGTGCCAAGTTTGATGAAAATTCGACGAAAACTGTGGATTTGTATAAGGAAAAAACAAACAAAACAATTATACATCCATCCCTTTTTATCTATCTATCTATATGTGTATATATATATATAATTGTTTACGCCAAAAAATTGACAGATGCACCAAACTCTCAATCGCCGTGATCTCTTTTTGGTTATCGGGAGTAAGATAGTTTTATTCTCCCTTTATACTTCGTATACAGGGTGTCCACTCCAATCGTGGACCAATAGCTAATTTCTAAACCGTTAGAGATAAGCATATAGTTTATTTAGGAAAAAATCTCCAAATTACGAAAGGAATTTTGGGTCTATTCAATGTTTTTCAAAAAATCAAATTTTGAAAGAGTTACGAAATTTAAATTTTTATACAGCCCCCAGTCCTATCAATCATATTTAGTAAAACATTCTTGACACTGTAACGTTTAAAACTAAAAAAAAATCACTCTTCTACCACAAAAATTGGCCGAGTTATGACGGTTTGAAAAATCAAGATTTTGAAGGATTTCGCATACGGTCTCTTAAGCAATCGCTCGATGACGTCATGAAATAATGCAAAATCTTGATTTTTCAAAACGTCATAACTCGGTCAATTTTTGTGGTAGAAGAGTGATTTTTTTTTAGTTTTAAACGTTACAGTGTCAAGAATGTTTTACTAAATATGATTGATAGGACTGGGGGGCTGTATAAAAATTTAAATTTCGTAACTCTTTCAAAATTTGATTTTTTGAAAAACATTGAATAGACCCGAAATTCCTTTCGTAATTTGGAGATTTTTTCCTAAATAAACTATATGCTTATCTCTAACGGTTTAGAAATTAGCTATTGGTCCACGATTGGAGTGGACACCCTGTATAAGGATTTTGTTTTAGTAAGTGATAATTTGCCATATTTACCTATTTGATGAAAGTTATTATTTTTTGGCTAAATTTAGAAAAAAAAAGAAGCACATTAGCACATGAGTTTTTGCTTCAAAACAACTTTTATATAGTAAAACTGCCAAGTTTCTTAATATCCGAAACCTGCCAGTACTCAGTTCGGCTCAGCATGTATAACTATTTAAACGAAATGTCGGTTGTGCGAGACTAAAAACTTAGTGAGTAGGAGAGAACGGAAATTTTTTAGTTCTTAAAATATTTGGGAACATGATGGCATTGGTTTTATAACCGATTGAACAGTATACCGAAGTGCAGTATGGCGAGGTTCTAATATACTAAGTTACTATTTTCAATTTCACTCCTTCATATATCAGTGATAAGAAATCACGTTAAGTGAAAAGGCAAGACTTGCCGTAATTCATTGCACTGAGCTGATTGAATTCGGGAAAATAGCATTGAGGAAGTGAGGCCTCTGAAACAAAATTTATACATCCCATTCACAGAAAATCAGGCCAGTAACGAAGAAATTGAAATGGGCACACTCTAACTAGGAAACTACTTCAAACTATTTCACAGTGATCAATTGCACTTTAGAGCCTTTTGAACAACGTGAAATATTAGACGACGTGGTAAAGTGAAATATATCACATTGGTCCCTTTTCAATTTGGAGAATATATTCTTCACATTAGCATAATAGGACAATTTTAAAAGTAGGAAAAGAAATCTCAATCGTTCTTTATTCTTTTTAAGCACTGCAGCTCTATTATGATTTGAGATGGCGGAAAGGACCGTTATATAACTGACTATTGCTTTTGTTTCATGTAAAAATTGGTTGTCAGTATCGTTTTTAATGAAAAATGATGTAATTTTCTTTCTTTTACTGCGTCAAAAACTAAAATACTTTCAAATAATTTTAAGACTTTTTAGGACAAAAAAAATAATGTACCTAGCTATGTTTTTTTTTTTCAATTTGAATATATGGAAGACATTTTAGTCCTGGTTATATTCAAAACAGTAACTTGAAATATAACATCAATGGAAATATCATTTTCCTGTTACAGTTTGAGCACATTTTTTATTACATTAGAGCAATGTCTAAAGTCACAAAGTTTTCAGAATGACTCTTAGAGTTGAAAAAGAAGATACAAGGGCTTTTACTTACTCAAAAATCCTGAATTATACTCAATTATTAAAGCCTGGAATCTAAAAGTAACACTTTACTAGAGACCATAAATATGAAAAACGACTTTTCAAACATACAAACAAACAAAAAAGACTATAAAATTTGGATCCAAGTAGACCTCGGGGTTTAGGTACTCATTGATGCGGTTTCTAAAAAATAATTTTTTTCTGCGTTTTTTAAATAAGTTGTTTTTGTCTTTGGCTTAGATCTTTAGTTAAATTCTTTCTATTACGAGAGAAGTGTACTTTTGATTATGTTCTAAGCGTAACGAGTATTTTAGTCTGGTTTTTTCTAGTAGACGATTTAAAATATCGTGGAACTAAATAAGATTGTAAAGCATTCTTCGAGGGTTGGTGAGTGTCAGAGAACAAGGGGAGGGGGAGCCCTAAATGGAAATAAACTTTCATTAATCAGCCTAATGGCTAGTTAGAAAATCAGGTTTTTTGGGTCTCTCTCCTAAAAATATTTGATTTTCAGACATGAGCCCTAAATAAATTGTGCAACAACTAGAGGCATGTAATGTGAAGTTCATATACCCCTATGCCAATACTCTTTGTTCACGAATGAAATGGAATTGGCAAACATCCAGCTCGAACGAGTCTGTCTGTCTTAGGGGGAAAATAAAAAAAAATGGTTACTCGTATTCATTCATCGCCCCCCCCCCCCAATGAGTCTCTGCTTAATTTCGAGCTAATACACATCTGCAAAAGCTGATACAGTTGAGCATGGTTATTAGAATATCGGTTAAATGAATATCCCGCTTAATATGGTATATTTCCAATGTACCCAACAGTTGTAATGTATTATTTTGTACCCGGATAATGGAATATCCCGCTTATTCGAATATTTTTTCTTAGCAACATGGCTATTTCATTAAGCGGGCTCAACTGTTTCTTTAAAAACTAATAGATGCTTCCATTTCCAGCTGGTTAAACCGAATGTTATCCTTTTACAACTTATCAGTGGTCGGACAGTATTATAATATAGAACAATTATTTTAAAAAAAGTGTCTTCATGCATAATGAAGAGCTTACACTTTTTTTTAAAAATTGATTTTCTCACTTATTTCTTAAAACCAATAAGGTGTTCATAGCTTCCAAAAGCTGATGCCAAATTTACCCTACCTCACCTGTTTATAGTTATCCAAAGCAACCCTGCGGCTTCTAATATCCTAATGCATTTCACGGAGTAATATCTACTGCACCGTCTCAATCGTGGTGATCATTGGCATTTGATTGGTCTTAGTAACCACGTGATATAGGAACTCCGAGTGATTGGAATTCCACTATGACAAGGTAGCTTGACAGGGATGACTTAGAATAGAATTCCGAATAGTATGAGTGAATCCTATATTACGACATCTGTTTGGATCGAATAGTATTGTAAATTATTACGAATAATTGAGTTTTGCTTTATGTATTTTTAAATGGAATGTAAATGGTATAACTTTGCGCCACTTTTTGCAGTTTTGATGAATGTCTCTTTCAATTAAGCTCTCATATACTGTAAAAATGTTGTGTAATTTTACACCATAAATACGGTGGGAGCAGTTCTGCTTACATTGCTATGAGGTAACTTATTCGGTGTAAAGTAACACGTCACTTGTCACTTGTGGAATGTTGCACCATTGTAATGTAGCTCTAGCGCAACGTTTCATCAATTTTTGTGTAAGGTTACACCCGAATTTTCTGTCAAAGGAAAGAAGAAGAAAAGCGAGCATTCATAAGGCTGGACGAATACTTACAATGATTCACTAAATTAATATTTATCAGGTTAATGCTTTTTTGCTGCCAATCAACTCTATACAATTTCTTTTTTAAATTTTAATTGCACGTGATAGGATCAAACCCCGAACTGCGAACTTACAGCGCCTATAGAGCTTTCAAAGCAAGCGCGTTTTACCACTCAAATGGTGAAGGGACGTCTTGGATACGTTCACAAGACTTAAAGAGCTACGCGCTGACGTTTCGTTTAACAAATGCGCTTTGAATTATACTCCAATTATTTTAATGCTTGGTGGAACTTTGCACAGGCTACGTGAAACTTTTCTCCAACAATTAAGAGTTTTCTTAAAATCAGAACAGCTTACTCCGAAAGTTGTATAACGTTCACCAACTAACAATGGTAATTTTTTTTTTTACAAAAAAGCCACCAACTTCAACATACATGAGGACTGCGTAGTGCGTACTGAGCAGATTCAGATTTACGTCAAAGAGACATTGAAATAACAACCATGGGCAAAGTGGGACTCGAACCCGCGACCACTTGCTTACGAGGAGAGTACTCTGCCTCTAGGCAACCGTGGCCCCCCAATGGTAACTTACATATTTTTTTTTTCAGCGTAAGTCTAAATATTTTATTCACTGTACCCATATATGACCCATTGAAAGAAGATAAAAAAAAATTATATTTGATTTGAGTGGGGAGGGAATTTATTCAAGTGGCACACTGTTGTAGTCCTGAAGTTTGCAACTTTGTGTCAACCCTTTTCTTCCTTTAAAATGCATAAAAATCTGTGACGCATTTGGGAAGTTTAAATATTACAGCAGCTAAAAATTAAAAGTTTTAAAATCGATGCTTATTTATTGAGCAAAAAATTCATTACACAAGGCTAGATGTTACATCAAAGCATAATAATAACAAGTTTAAAAAACTATAACTCGACTACACAAAAAAAAAGCACTGAAAGGTAAGAAACAAGGTAGGTGCTATTTAATATCATCGTCTTATTAAATAAAACAAAACGTTTGATATCTTAGCTATACCTGTTTATTTAGTTCTACGACTTGAAGTTCCACATTAACAACATAATTCAATTCAAATGCTGTAGTCGTGCGTTGTCAACTACAGAAAGCAAGCATTTAAACTTGATACACAAGCAAACATATTAGTTTGATCTATATATATACAAGAATGGTAAATTAGGTTATAATGTTATTCTATCAAATTGTTTTTCTATAGTTTCTGTAACGCACGACTACAGCATTTGAATTGAATTATGCTGTTAATGTGGAACTTGCAGAGGGTTCAAGTCGTAGAACTAAATAAACAGGTATAGCTAAGATATCAAACGTCTTGTTTTATTTAATAAGACGATGATATTAAATAGCACCTACCTTGTTTCTTACCTTTCAGTGCTTTTTTTGTGTAGTCGGGTTATAGTTTTTTAAACTTGTTATTATTTCTTACTTTTTAGAGCTTTTTTGTAGTCGGGTTACAGGTTTTTAAAACTTTTTTATTTAACTCCACCGCATATTAGCAAATGAATATCCATTACAAAATTAAATGTACATAACAAAAAAGTATGAAACGTTATTTGGGTAATTTTTATTGAGCAGTGTCAAAATTTCTCAGCCTTTCCAATTCCATCAAAGACGCTGAATAATGAGGGTTGCTTAAAAGTTTCCGTGGGTGCAGATCGCTTATAAATAAACCCTCCAATGTCCTTACCCTACTTAATGCGACGTAAACTTGGCCCTTTGCAAAATTATCTTCCAACGTCAATTACTGCCTCATTCAAAGTGCTAACTAATTTCATGCTAAAATCTAGGTCAGCCTTGATTGCGACTTTTGTTTGAACTAAAACACACTTAGATACGAAAATATCGGTTAAAATCGGTGCTTGTCTAGGAATAATCGATCTTTCCTCTTGTTAAATTCTAATAAAAAGTAGTCTATGACACTCAAGACTCGAAAACGAATCGATTGGCACCTCATTCATCAAAATCGAATGAATAGTTTAGGAGCTACGGTGGAACATCCTTAACCACAAACATAGCCAGACTGCTAAAAACATAACCCTTCCTTTAGGCTTTGCCGTAGTCGGGTAATGAAACTTTTGACTATTTAAATACAAGTTTTCACGTCACGAGAATCAAGTGTTGTCAAAACAAAAACCTTGAAATTCAAGTTTAACTGGAAAAATGCATGTGCAAAATAATGAATTGAAACAAATATTTAATAACTATCTTCTATATATATATTGCTTTGAACTAATTTCATGCTAAAATCTAGGTAAGCCTTGCACTGGAAATTCATTGTTGAACACACTTAGCTCCGAAAATATCGGTAAAAATCGGTGCTTGTCTAGGAATAATCGATTTTTCCTCTTTTTATATTCTAATAAAAAGTAGCCTATGACACTCGAGACTCGAAAACGAATCGATTGGCACCTCATTCATCAAAATCGAATGAATAGTTTAGGAGCTACGGTGGAACATCCTTAACCACAAACATAGCCAGACTGATAAAAACATAACCCTTCCTTTAGGCTTTGCCGTAGTCGGGTAAAAAAGAACAATGCCAAAAGTTTAATCTAAAATAAGCCATGGAATAAAACGAAAACAAGTCACAAACTGACAGCATTCTGGAAAGTCCATTAAAATATAAAATGAACGAAAGAGGTGAAAAACGCGAAAACAATTTTTTCAGCAATACTAATTCGGTTGCAACTTGGCATGCTCTTGTTTATGATACTTCCGTGAGCAAAATGCTTAATTTTAGATGAATACCTCCTTTGATTTTTGGACCAAGAGCCTCCATGGTCCATCGGATCCTGCGAATGGTCTCTCCTCTGATCCAGAGCCTCCGCTCCTCCTGGGTGGTGACGTCCATGTCCTACACCCCCATGAGGACTGAGTAGTAGAGGTTTGTTGTGTGCTAGATTTTGTTTTTGTCCGAGGAGAATTGCATGAAGTCGTGTAATAGTTAAATCGCTTTCGGGAAGTCGGAGTTATTTGTAGAAACCCAAAACCAACTAGAAAGGTCCTATTTTAGGTCGTGATTGCGAAAAGCATAATTTGAGCTCAAGATCTTAAATTCAATTTTCTTTGTCATATTACGAATCTCGGTAAATATTTTGGTTATTAGCAAGAAAAGGGCAATTATTAACATATTTAACGCTTGACTCGTTTTGAAAGTCATTCACCAAAGTAGTAAGACACTTATCCGCTAGCAAAAGAGGAAAAAAATTTGCTAAGGATCATAATTAAATTTGATTAAATGAAAACACGGCACTAAAGAAAAGATACATATCCGTTAGCCGGGCGCAAGCGAAAAATCACCAAATAATATATCGCAAAATAATGTAGATTTCTTCCAAATTTCTTGCAACTAATTTTTTAACCGTTGAGCGCACTTTTGTTCCGTTGACAGATTTTTAATTCTCTTCGCTTGGCGACATTGGCGAATTTTGATTTTTCGCTTGTGACCCGGCCTACAGATAAGTACCAGAGAAAATTATATATGTTCCATTAAAATGAAAATGAAACCAAAAAGTATTGAAAAAGGCAAATAACTGTCAAGTTATGAACAAGGTTAAATTACTATTAAAATTTAAAACTAAATCAAAAAGAGCAGAAACGGCAATAGCAATGCCAGCAGTGAGAATATTTTTCTCCGATTTGGCAAACATAAAATTATAAATCTTCAACGTTATATATAATTCTACTAGAATAAAGGCTCGCAACCTGGCCATACTGTTTCGATTATAATACTTCAAATAACCTTTCATATGAAATGGAGGAATCATCATAAATGGAACTTTTGGAGAGTTTTCAAAACTTTTTGCAAATTAGTTAAAACGATAAAAAAAAGTTTATCTTTTTGCCAAATGTTGTCAAAATTAGTAGTCAAAATGTAAAATTCAAAAGTTAATTTTGAATCAAATTAAGCCGTAGGATAAGACTAAAAGTTGCATTAAAATACCAAACCCCCGCCTAAGATTGAAATTAAGCCTTCAAAGTCTAAATTAATCCACCAAATACAAAAAACAAGTCATGAGCGGGCAACATGAACAAACATTAAAATGTAAAATTAAAGTAGGATGAACGAAAACGGCAAGATATTTAAACAATAGAAAATGTTTTTTTTTTTGCCAATTTGTCATAATAAATACACGTTAATCCCCGCCAATGGCGAATTTTAGCGAAAGTATTCAAAAGAAAAAGTAATGTATATACTCAAATGTCTAAATACACAATAAAATAAGAGACAATTTTTGATTGATACATATATTTTCTCATTTATTAATTTCCGGCTTGACTAAGATTTGCTATTACAAAATTCAAAGCTATAGATGCAGATATGCGTTTAAATGTAGAGTTATTTGAAAATATCTTTTGGCGGTACCTATGAATTAACTCCACCACAGGTATATATTTGGTTGTCAAAACAGATTTGGCAATTTATTTCAGTTTTTTTTTTGGCGGTTGTTGTTTGTAAGTGCGAGCGGTTATCTAAAACCGCTCCAAGAAATTCAATGCCAAAAAATCGCCAAATCTGTTTTAAGTGCCAAAACCGTAGCTGCGGTGGAGTTAATACGTAAGTACCCTTTTGGTAGTTGAAATCTGGTTCTGTCTATTCTGGGATCGTTCAAAATCTGTTTTCCGTACCAATATATTTTTGTGCTTAAACGCAGCAAATGAATCACATATCGCATTCGTCGCCAGGGGTATGCTTATGTTTCCTGGATCGTCGACGTCTTCTGGTGGAGCGACGACCTCCAGACGCTTTTCGACGGCCGGAAGAACGCCGCCTTCTGGACCTCGACCTTTTCCTTCCTCCCGATCTTCTGGAACTTTTCCTGCGTCTACCTCCAGACCTTCTGCGTCTGGCTCTTTCTGCAATCCTAAATTCGCCATCTGAGATGGTTAAAAGACCAGATTTTGGTGCTTCATTATCAGTTGATTTTGCAATAAGAGGAGCATTTTCTTGGTTATTTATGGTATCCATAATGAAAAATAGTAAAATTTTGTTCAAAGAATTTGACGCGAACTATGACAATGGTTTTAATTTAAATGAACAATCTCCAATTTTAAAAGAACATCTCGTGTTCAAAGTTATGATTTCATACACGTGCCTTCTGCACGGCAACTGACGCAGCAACCGTTTTTCAACCTCTACGATTATTAAACATCAAAACATATTACTAGTAACTGCTTTTAATACTGTGGTGGCAATATTGCAGCTTCTGAAATTGTTTTACAATGTTGTTGGCTGGTTATATAAGCGATGTTTGAAAGAAGGGTTTTTCTTCCTCGTAATAAGCAATTAATTTAAGTTGCTTACTTACTGCTTAAAAAGTTTGCAAGTTTTGATAAATGCAATTAACAAAAATAGCTTTTACATAAAAACGATTAGAAGAATTGAAATACATGATTGTTTAAGTGGAACGGTAACAGTGGACAAAATGGCCTCGATTACTATGTGTGAATTTTACTACTGTATAAAGTCCGTGAAGTTAAGAAATACAAATAAAATTCCTTCTCCCTATATTTACTTACATTTTTTTAAAAAAAATTGTCATTTCGGCAAATACGTTGTAGCTACATCTTTTAATTTGCCATTATCGCGTTCATTTTTTTATGTGCTTCGATTTGTATTCAGTGTATGCAATGCATGAAATGCTCATCTTGAGCTTCTAGTAGATGCACAATGAGCAAAATTCTTACGAATTTGGTATAACTTTGATATACATCCCCAAAAATTACTCGCCAAATCTGGAACTCCCTACGGATTCTTTAGGGTTGCTGTTTCCTATTTTGGTGTTGCCAATTTAGGTTTTTACAGCTAATTTAGGTTTTTGCTGTTGCCAAATTTAGTATTTTCTTGCATTTGTACCATTTTTTGAGTTTATTTTTTGAAGTTTTGTGGCAATAATTTTTGTGGCAACAGGTTTATTGCTTGGCGAGAAAAAAAAGTCGCCAAATTCGCGATTTGGGGCTTATATCAAAGTAGTTCCACGAATTTTAACATAAACCATTAATATAAAATAAATATTCGTGAACTATTAACATCACATTGATTTGTGATGTTCTTACTTTAATTCATTTACATTCATCAAGGATATGTCTATCTTTCAAATTTCCTTTTTTTAATCGCAACATGTTTTAGAATTGACTCGTATGCAACACACCTATGAATGATACAGATACACTATGTCATATAGAAGGGAAAAAAGTCTTTTTTTTAAGAAAATGATATGTGTGGATCTTAAGCAGTGAACTAAGACGGATACCCAGTCTTAGTAATTTCCTCTAAGATAGTTCATAACTAATTATCTCTCGAATCCGTCATTTGATGAAGCGCCGAGTAGCGTAAACATAAACAGCTCGACATTCCGTGATTTAATTATATGCATTAGTGAGAAGTGATGTGAACTGTTCCTTCTCCCTTGATCATCCTTGTACAGTTCGGAAACTCGATCGCTTTAATTGCAGGCAGATTGTGTGTTCAAACGGAATCAATATGTTCGCCCATAATTTCCCATGAATGTATTAATGAGCTGTAGAAAAGTAGTCTTGAAATTGATGCGGGTGTTACAAATTTTTCTCTTTGATGGAACTTTACAGAACATAGTTTTAATAACGTCTCTCATATGGTTTGACTCGTAAATTCAAGTGAACTGGATTACATCAATATATATAAAGATGATGGGCGCTGTATGTATGTTTGTAACCGATGGATAGAAGCCCTCACAACAGCTACAGACCTGAAACTGAAACTTGGCACAAAAATTCGAACGTATCCCTGTGAAATGCACTTTGAAGGCCGAATTCTAAATTTCGAATTAGCTATTTTTAAATTAATTAATTAGTCTCATTTTTTGGTGTATTCGGCAAAATTGAGGGAAGAAAACTTTCCCCCAGCCCCTGACATTATACACCGCTGGAAACGGTTTTTTTTCTGAAAAAAAAAAGTTTTGTCACGTTTCTCTCCGATAATTAGAACAGGAGATATTAATTACTCAAATTTAGCCAATTTTCAAGGCTTAACTCTATATGCAACACTGAAGCACTAGGTCCATTTTCCAGACAAACTGCTCTTTCGTCCCTGAAGTTACATAGTGGTTTAAATTTGCGTATAGAGTTAAGCCTCAAAAATTGACTACATTTGCGTAATTAATATCTCCTGTTACTTACTTAACTTAATGTCTTTTTGATTTATTTGGCGAATTGTTTCGAACAGGACTGTTAGTGGAAATAAAAAAGCTGTGAAACACATTTAATTTAAAGAATATAGTAATTTTACTTCTGAGGGTTGGGAGAGTGAATTTAAATTCATTCAGTTGACTTCCTTTTCATTTATTGCACCGGCATCGCCGTGCGGGTACTGTTAGTACTATTTATTTTCAAGTGTCTCGACCGGCTCCTTACTATACGCAATCATAATGTGTAACATGCCAAATAGGCGAAACAATTTTCCGCTGCAGGAACCGCGTGGGCCTAGAGGTAGAGTACTCTCCTCGTAAGCAAGTGGTCGCGGGTTCGAATCCCGCCTAGCCCATGGATGTTATTTCATCCTCTCTGTGCCGTAAGTCTGTCCTGTGTTAGTCAGGAGGCAAAGCGCATAGCACGCTGTCCTCATGTATGTTGAAGCTGATGGCTTCTGGAAAAAAAAAAAAAAATCCGTTGCTCAAATAGCTGTTGCATTTTCACTTCACATACTTTCAATCTAAATTAATGCAACTTCTCTGCCAAGGACCCGTCGATAGCTCAGTTGGCAGAGCGGTGGACTGTAGCTGATAGAACAGTAATCCATAGGTTCTCTGTCAAGGTTTCTTTTGTGTAAATTCAGAGGACTTTAAAAATTTAATGGTTTAACTTCTTTATTTGTTTTTTTTTTTCATTTCCCTATAGTTTTAGTTTTATTTATCGTTTGTTTTATTCAAAAATTAAACATCAAATTTAAAATTTCTGCAGATTTTGGTAACGATCGACAAGCAGATATTAGATTTTTTTGATTGACTCGCCATAAAATTTTCTAACGCGCCAATTGTTCTATGCTATGATGATTCTCCCCACCTGTTTAGAGGAGACCCACCTACACCAACTTTTTGTACTATAATTTTTCTACTGTCAAAAAAAAGTAACGTTATATTTATCAACAATACTAATTTAATCAAAGTCAATTTTATGCAAAAACTATTCCGAATTATTAGTTAAAGATTCCGGGCTGTTGTGCCGTGGTCTGAATGGCTTTAATCCATACGTTTCGATCGCAACTGCGCAGGTCATCTTCAGTGGGTATTGTTGATTAATTTAGCGACGGATGCGAAATTTCGAACTTCTTTCGAAACATTCCGAATTAATTTATGCAAGTCAGTTACATTCATCGTTTTACTAACAGCTTCTGACACGTTTGAGCATTAATATATCCTTGGTCTACAGGACTACTACAAATGATTTAATCGTTTATGAAAGGTTTTGTATATTGATTTAATAGCTTTATACCCGGCATGGCCCGGGTGCGTATTAATACAACATAGCATTCAGAAAAGAAAAAAAATTGGAAGAATTCTATTCTTATTTGGGTATGTAAAAATTTGCATCAATCTGTCTCTTAGGTACAAACTTTGAAAAAAGTAAAATATTACAGAAAGTTAAACGTTTACAGAACTAGCTGTCGTGGCCGTCACGAAACTTTCTTCTATATCTATCTTATGAATTCCGGTTACAAAATAAAATACGTACTCGTCCGAATAATTGGAGACAGCTCCAATTTCCCAATTATCGTAATAACACTGCAAATGCAGAATCAATGAGCGAAATCGGAAATCATTGCAAAAGTCTTGTTTAGATTAATTGCAAACATTTTATTTGTTAGTAAAAAAAAATAGGCAACAGTTAAAAATTTCAAATCATTGAAAGTTTTCAGCTGTTTTGATAATTAAATAGCGTGAAAGCGATTTTTTAATGAATTAATTTTTCGCATTGTTGACTAAGCGCAAAAATCACCCCACCCTCCCCCTATGGCGATTGGCGCCAAAACTTAATCGATGCTTGCTTCCATATTGGGTTAGTGTTATTCCAAATTACATTCAAATCGCAGCAATATTTCTCGAGATAGAGTAGGTGTAATGACGAAATAAGCACTTTTGATTGCTCCACCCCTCTTTGAGATATTGACACACAAATTAAATCAGCACTTGTACTCAATAGGGTCTACCTATGGACCAATTTTCGTTTGATTCCGCCGGTTACTTCCTGAGATATAGCAATCACCCCCACGCAGAACACGTGCGATTGCTCCACCCCCCTTCGAGATATTGACACGCAAATTGTATCAGCACCTATAATTAATGGGGTCTACTGATGGACCAATTTTCGTTTGATTCCGCCGGTTACTTTCTGAGATTTGGGGGGTAGATCAAAGTAGTTCCCGGCCCGGGACCTTCCGGTTACGAGTCCGACGACTTACCGATCGGACTACAGCGGCCCTCACCCAATTCTAACTTTCTTTTGATCGATCTCTTTTAAATTTCAAAAACAATAAAATTCTAACGTGTTGCCAAAACTCGTTTGCCAAATACCATAAAAATTTAAATTTACGCTGATGTGATTAAATATGAAATCCATTGTTATAATAAAACGTGGTTGCTATGAAACAGTAAAAATAAGAGTAATCATAAAGAAAATGGCGAAAGAAAGCTCGTCAAACTTCTAATGAAGGCAAAAAAAACGGGTTTTTTTGTGAAAACTTGCGTTTTTACAAAAAAAAAAACGCCGATGCAGATGAACTCAAAAACCAAAACTTTATCTTAATACAAAATTTTATCAAAATCGTTAGAGCCGTTTTCGAGATCCGAAATATATATATGTTACGGCCAAAGTCCGAAGTCGGCCAGTTCGCGAAGTGGCCGGCCACTTCGCGAGGCCGAAAGCCAATATTACGAAGGCCAATACGAATTGAGGCGAAAGCCAATATCGCCTCAAAATGACCGGCCAAAGTCCGAAATGTCCTTGATTTCGGGCTTTGGCCAGCCAATTCGCGAACTGGCTAGAGGCGATCGGCCAAAGTTAGAAAAAAAAGGTAGTGACACATTTTGTGTCATGACCTTTTTCACATGTCACATTTTGTGCTTGTTTACCATAACGCTAAAGATAATCCCATTATATCTGCCACAGAGCAGGGGCGGATACAGAAATAGTTTTTATGGGGACCCAGAAAAGTAAAAGTGCTTCCCCCCCCCTACATTTTTATAAAAAAAATCTCACAAAGTTCCTTTAAATAAAAAAAGGGGGGGGGGGGTGAAAAAAAATATTTTAATATTTTAAGCCGATCAACTATTAAACCAGTGGTTCCCAGCATGGGGGCGATTGCTCCTGAAGGGCGATTGGACTCCTCAAAGGGGCGGTAAATTCTTAAAGGGCAATGGGTATTTAGAAGAGAAAAAAAAAAGTAGAAATAAAACTAGCGAAAACCAAAATTGTAAACATGTACGAAACCGGTTGTTCAGAGTTGATCGGGGTGTCTTGAGCTAGGTGGCGTCTTCGGATGACATTAATTAACGAAGAAATTAATTAAAAACCTTTAATACATTTTTTGCGCTTTTTGAATTCGAATAAAATTAATTGAACTTAAAATTAAAGTTTAAGAGCTTCCTCCTTACACCTAGAATGAACCGTAGGAAGTATTTTGTCATTTATTGCTAATTTTATAAATTTTCAAGTTGTCAATTTGTTTTAATTCAAAGTTTTAGTTTCAACGCTTTTAGTTCCCCTGAGTCTAGTGTAGAAAAGAAAATAATATTTCTTGAAAAATGTACTTCTGTTTTTCGAAAAGTACGTCGAAAATTTTGGAAGTTTCCCTTCAAATGCTTCAGTTATATATCAGCTCACTTTGTGAAAGGAAAAAAGAATGAAGGTATTTTTATTTCTTTATTAATATTTTTAGTTTAAAAGTGATTGGTTATAATTGCTTTATTGAGTACATTTTACTTCAACTTAAAGTTAGGTTTTTATATTTTTAATAATATCGATGTTTACTTGGGTCAACTTATTGTTTTTAGTGGAAGGGGGGGGGGGGAGCGATAAGTGTCAGTCAGCGTCTTGAAGGGGGCGATGAGCTCAAAAAGGTTGGGAAACACTATTAAAAATTATGTCAAATTATACAATATTATTTAACCTAATTACTAGTAAATGAGGCACGGTATTATTTAGAAACAATTGTCAATATGATTTAAAACAAAAAATTATCAAAACGAAATCGTCACTTTTTTCCATCGCAGATGAATGAATGAATGAATCGTGATATATATTATGTACCATTGATTTAGCAAACCCTGGGTATTCTTTTACCCTGTCTAACCCCTGATTGCTATATTATTCCCAAAGCAAACCAAAGTGATGTTATTCAAATATGCTGTAGATGAGCTTTTTTTAAAGACATAGTTCAAAAATTTTTACAAATGTTATGGAGAAATTAAAAAGCAATTGAACATTAAACATAGTAAAATTATTTTTATCCCTTCGGAAGCCCTCCACCCCCCTAAAAGCCGCTACAGCCACAGAGTAGTTTTTGGGAGATATCCGCACTCTTAGGCACCTAGGATCGTCCATCAGAAAAAAGGCTAAGGTGGGTAGTAGCGTGAAGATATCACACCAAAAAACTCATGGTCTCTTATGAAAATTTCCTCTTCCTTGGAGAAAACAAACTAACAAACAAAAAAATAATCACATTATCTACTGAATTAGTTTATTACAGAAAATTATAACTATCATCATTTGACAAAAAAAAAAAAAATGTTATGGCATTTCGAATATTGCACAAGAGTTTGTTATTTTTACATCTGCGGCAATTTGTTTAGCACTTGTTAGTGCAACTGCATAGAACAGCAAGCACATCGCACATTGGCCAGGGAGTTCCGGCCACTTCGCGAAGTGGCCGGCCAAAGTCGCATATACGCAATTCATTTCCAGTACATCGGACTTTGGCCACACGCCCCGGCCAATGCGCGAAATGGCCGGCCAATTCGCGAAGTGGCCGGACTTCGGGCTTTGGCCGTAACATATATACAAGAATTGCTCGTCTAAAGATATTAGATAGATGTAATTTTGTTTTGAAACTTAATATTTTAAGAAAATTGAGTTTCGTATTTATTGATTTTTTACCTGAAATATCTTACTATAACACTCTTGAGGAGGAAAAAAAGTGTTTGATAACTAACTGTAACACTTTTATACTCAATTTTTAAATCGTACTTGAAAAGTAAAATAATCCGATTTTCATATCGTGTAAGTTACCATAAAATTGAATAAATGTCGCTGGACAGTCACCACTGCTTTTATCCCATGGCTGTTGAATAAATGAAACAGCCTGTATAAGACACTATCTAGTGAAGCCTTGCTTTAACATTTCAAAAAACAATAACAATTTAACGTTGCCAAATACCATAAAATTTAAACTCGCGCTGATGTGAATAACTATGAAATCCATTGTTAAATTAAAACGTGGTTACTATGAAACAGTAACAATTGATAATAATCATAAAGAAAATGGCAATAAAGAAAGCGTCTCAAACTTACTTAATGAAGGCACAAAAAACGGGTTTTTTTTGTGAAAACTGATGGCGTTTTTACAGAAAAAACGCCGACGTAGATGAACTCAGAAACCAAAACTCCATCTAAATACCAAGTTTTATCGAAATCGTTAGAGCAGTTTTCGAGATCCGAAATATATATATATATATATATATATATATATATATATATATATATATATATATATATATATATATATACACAGGGTGAGTTCGATCGAATCTGCGATACGAAAAGGGGTGATAGAAGAGCCCAAGTGGAGTATAGAACCACCCATTAGCGGTGTCAATTCGTAACCGTAACCGAGTTATGGTATATTTAAGGAAAATTCGCAAAAAAACAAAATTCTGAGAAAAAGACCAAATTCTGAAGTTCCTGTTGGGTCTACGCACAAAATAAGCACATATTTCGAAAGAGCAGAAAAAATCCTTTAAAATGACATCTTTTTCATCAAGATAGTCGCACTTTATAGCGAGTTACAAGCTTTCAAACACTGGAAACACTCAAAAATGAAATTTCATCAAACTTTTCAGTCAAAAATTTCAGAAACAACCGTATGAGCTACAACCGGTCAAATGCACCAAAAACTTTCCCATTTCACTAGCTTTCAGATGATACAACAGAAAATCATATTGGGCTTTAAATTCAGCAGATATTCTGGCTTTTGTTTGAAACAGTATGAAAATCGTCCTTTGTCAGAATATGGAAACCAGCAAAGAGTCAGACTTTTATGTTCTAAATTTTCTATTTCATGTAAGTGCACTGGTTTATTTATTCAAGAAAAAGAAAATTTCACAACTAAATATTAAATTGTAACTCTTTATTAAATTAATAATCACAAGATAAGATAACAACACGTAGAAACAAAGGCAGCATTACTTTAACGCGCTTTTGACAAAAAAAAAAAAAATCAAAATTAAATGAGTTACACTAACATCTATGAGTACATTTACATGTAAGCAATCCTCAAAATTTCCCAGAGCTACTGGAATTATCATCCCCCACACCGGATAGATGAACTTGGCCTTTTAAGAGCAAAAACTACCGTCGCTCTCAATGAAATTTCATTTCTCACTTTTGCTACTGCTCCATCAAGCCAAATGCGCAAGTCCTGCAAACTGGTTGCATCTGAGCAGTAAACTGCTTGTTTCAAGAATCTCCAAACAAAGGAGTTCACTGGCGTCAGGTCTGGTGATCTAGGTGGCCAAGGACTAGGACCCAAATGAGAGGATGAATGGACTCTATGAAATGAAATTTCATAGAGAGCGACGGTAGTTCTCGCTCTTAAAAGGTCTCTCGCTCTCTACGTGTTGTTATCTTCTCTTGTGATTATTAATTTAATAAAGTTTATGCGTAGACCCAACAGGAACTTCAGAAATTGGTCTTTTTCTCAGAATTTTGTTTTTTTTTGCGAATTTTCCTTAAATATACCATAACTCGGTTACGGTTACGAATTGACACCGCTAATGGGTGGTTCTATACTCCACTTGGGCTCTTCTATCACCCCTTTTCGTATTGCAGATTCGATCGAACTCACCCTGTATATATATATATATATATATATATATATATACAAGAATTGCTCGTTTAAAGATATTAGATAGAAGAAAGTAAAAATAGTCTCACCAAAATGTGAAAATTGAAGATACATGTTGTCTGTGTTTTGCCGCGTCCATTGGCATGTTGTCTATGGTTCAATTTGACGGGCAGCATTTTCTGATTTTGTTATTGCAACATACCTCTTATTTGGTTGAATTCAGTCCACATAGTTATACAAAAAGTTCTAGGTACAAACTCCCAAAAGAACTTAATTATCACGCACAGTTCACAGAAAAATACACTAGCTAAAAGCGAAACATGCTGTGAGGAGGTAATCCTCACATTTTAGAATCGGAAGCTAGCGAAAGTTCCGAATGAACGGCAGACAGTTCAAGGTCCACTTTTTGTCGCATGCAATAAGAATCCGAGCATTTTCCGTTACGCTTTTCTCGAACATCTGCGGCAGATGAGAGCGAGAAAGGGAAATTCCCTCTTTTCGCACACATCCAAACACGCCTGCAAGTTCGCATTTTTCGTGCTCCACGTGACTTCCATCGGCCACCTGGAATGGCCGGAAGTCGAAGGTTTTAAAAGAGAAGCGCACAGGAATTTTCACGCCTCTACTCTCTCTCTTATCTGAAAAAACAGTGGTCGGAGCGCAGGCGATGATGGTCCTGCAGCCTGCGAAATTATAGAGGAAAGGGCGCTCGTCCTCCATATGAGCCCGCCCTGAGAAGCCCTGTGCCAAGGGGAGATGATGAGCCCCGGAGTCCTCGGAGGACTTTGTCTGCCCCGGAATTTCTTTGTCTGCCAGAGAATAGGCGGTAATATCCTTTTTACTTATATGACGGTTATGAAGAGATATTGTGTGTGAGCAGTGCAATGCAAACACTAGAGTTTTCGTAGGGGGCAGTGTTGTTAGAACAGAAGCCTGTTTACGTGCAATGTATCTTTGGTTTAATGTTCTTTTGTTTGGTGTCTTGATTGAATGTTAAATGCTTAGAAGACCCTTTTGGTGTTTAGAATGTTGTTACTTAGTGGAAGTTTAGTAGAGGTGGGCACTGTTTTAGCTGTGCATTATACAAATCTTTCATTGCCATGGCCCCCGTATGTTGTTGGCAGGGGCACTTAAACAGAGTTTTTGTAATTGTGCTTACTCCAGAAATTAAACTTTTAAAGTACCATTTCTAGATCTGAGTACTGTTATTTTTGCTGAATTCATTATATTGGTGTGTGGAAGTTAGACTCATAAAATGACAACCGCCGTCTTGTGATAGCGTGGCCGGTGTATTCTTCTCGTGCCGAACAATTCATATGCATTCTTGTGATGTGTGTAACTAATACTTGTTATTCAATTTTTAATCTATGAGAACGGGACTTAAACCCCCGCTGACAGGCGCCGCCCAAGGAGCGCAGCCATGCCGTTCATTCCCATAGCCTTCTTCCCGAGATTTACCTGCATCGGAAGGTATGTCGTTTTATACGCATCGGTGATTCACGTATATGTCAGGGGCGGTAAACGCCAGAGGAATTTCTGCTGAGTTCTTGTTTTTAGATGTTTCTTTTCGATGCCTTTTTTTGAGACGGGGCCTACCTGGGTTTATTAATTGCGGGCACACGCTGAAATGTACTACCGGCCGAGTGTTGTCAATGACTCTCCTCCCCCGAGGAGCTTTTCATCCACCACACATGCATAAGGCTTTTAATCCATGTTTTTGCATAATTCATATGATAGAAAAAAATTTTCTGTATCATACATATTTTGTGCCAAATGAGAATATGAATTGTAATTGTTTTTGACTTATTTCATGCTAAAATGAAATAGGTGAGTCTTGAAATGAAAATTCATTGTTTTAATATTAATCTTTGTTGGAAAATGCTAATATTTAAATACCATAAATTTTATCAATTTGAACCTAAATGCTCATGTCGATTAAAAAAATAGGCCTAATAATTGGCTAGATTCCTTTAAAAGGGCCATTTTTTGACAAAAAACTTGAATTCGAGCTTTTTAGATTTTTTAAAATTTCAAGACCCCGCTTATGAGAATTCTAGGGCATCAAGGAACCTCTGTGTCAAGTTTGATGAAAATCTGACGCAAACTGTGGATTTGTATAGAGAACAAGTATACAAACAAACATACAAGAATTCACTCGTTTTTATTGATATAGATTGTACGTACAACGACGAGAATTATGTGAAAATAACCACTTATTAAAATAATAACATAAATACAACGTTTTTAACAGAACAAATGCGCAGGAATACTGCAGGCACGTGTTTCGGTGTTACAAGGAGCACCTTTTTCAATTTTCAAAAAATATGCCTTACGGATGCACAGACATGCGACAAAAGCAACGGGGACAGAAGCAAGCAGCTTAAAAAGCAAACAAAGCGAATTATCCGAACACCAATAAGAAAATTATAAGCCAATAAAAACCAATAGGAAAATAAAGATTGAGCAGAAGCTTTCTACCAGGTCTAAATAAAAACAAAGAATTCAATTGGCGACACTAAGCCCAAGAAGCTAACACTAATAAAGATCTTCATTTTCCTATTAGATCTCTATTGGCTTATGATTTTCTTATTGGTGTTCGGATAATTCATTTTGTTTGCTTTTTAAGCTGTACGCTTCTGTTCCCGTTGCTTTTGTCGCATATCTGTGCACCCATAAGCTCCGTAATAAGGCGTTCCTTGCAAAGCCGAAACACGTGTCCGCAGTATTTCTGCGCATTTGTGCAACGTTCTATTTACGTTATTGTATTTATATACACAAAGTTCACAAAGCACGATAAAAATCATCATCAATGAAGTTATTTAAAAAGATGAAAAATTAAAATGTAGTAATTATCATAACCTGTTGAACGTTTAACACAACAAAATTCAAACGTCACCCCACCTCTTATGTATGCATATAAATGTAGATTCGCTGATCGCATTTCAGTGTTTCAAAGGGTCCGGGGCAATTCCTAGCGTAACTATGGCAACAGCTGCTCGAAAGTTCCCGCAAGCATTTGTCGCAATTTGACACTCGAACTGCGCGAATTAGGGGAGGACTGAGCGCACTTCTTACTTCCAGGAGATATCTTTCTTTGCGACCCTCTGTCACATCTTGGATTACTTTGGCAGACGAATAGGCAGAATGCAATTTCGCTAAATTGAGAACTGACAGAAGAAATTCTTCACAATTTATTCTTTCCGTTTCCCTTTGCTACATGATGAAGAGAGGGGCATGGATTACGAATTGGCATGGCGGAGAAAAAAAAGTCAGCAATGTAAGGACGAATAGAAAAAGTCGATTTTTTTTGTTTCTCCTTTTTGTGTTATTTGTTTCTGATAAAGCTGTATTTCAGTATGCGGTTGGTTTGTATTTAATTAAATATAGCAATAAGGAGCTTGAATTGTTTTTTGGGAAAAGTTACTTAAATGTTTGGCAATTTATAAGTGGAGGCTTAACAGAAACGCTATATTTAACCATTTATGCCCAAGTTTTTTTTAACAATTTTTTTCAATTTTTATCTGCTTAAAACTCTTACTTGGAATGGTTTACGTACATTTTAGGCTTAAAATAGTTCACCGTTGCCATATTTATTAAGATATTTAACGTCCTGTTTATGGGATATTTTGCAGATATGTGAGCAAAATACGGCTTTACTTGACTTTACTCGTGCAAAGTAACATTATAGAAGGCATCTGTGATCAATTTTAAGCAAATCATTTTAAAATAGTTTGATTTTATGAAAACAAAAGGCTTAAAAAAAACTTACTTTCTGTGGCTACCCATGCTGGATTGTTGCTTGACTGATTTGTCTGAAAATAGCTGTCAATAATTAAGCTCTGATGTCCAACTAGTGTCTCTAACTGGTTTTCTCAAGAAGAAGGACTATTTAACTTGTGAAAAACAGCTTCAGTAAAAGAATATACCCATTACAGGTTTTTGTATGCAGTAACTAACAAGCGTTCCGTTTTTAGGACACTGGGCATAAATGGGTTAAATGATAGCATCTCTTTAATTTAAAAAAATGTAAACTCTTTTCAAGTTTATTCACAGTTTCAGTCGGTGAGTTTTATTTTAAAGCGTAAACTTTACTTCACTATAAATCCTTAATTTTAATTAGCACCTCTAAAATGAAATTAAAAAAAGAAAGGTTTATGCTCATTATAATGCATAATAATCAATCAACTGTTGCGGGTGTGACGTTTGCACGTATGCATTTGCACTTTAACCCAGAAATTTTGAGTTTTGCTTTTTCATTTTTATATATTTAATGATAAGTAATCTTAGTGTATCTTAATACGAAAAGTATAATCTTTATAAATGTTTCTTGTTTTTGAAAAAAAAAAAAAAAAACATTTTTACATGTTGAGTTTTGTGTATGGCAAAAATGAGAACACTGAAAAATGCTGGAAAGGAGTTGGTTCACTGTAAAAAAAAATTATGTGATTACACTCTGTGAAAGCGATGGTAGCATTTACCATCCAAAGCTGCCTGCAAAGCAATGGAATAACTTAACTGATAAAACTGGTGTTACTTTATGAGCGATGCGTAACGTCAAACATATAAATAATTATTTTTTTGTTTCAAACGGGGCTGCGTATTGGCTACTGATCTTTTGCAGACTTAGTGCATTCCCCGAGACTGGCAATCATTCTTTCATGTGACACAACTATCGGCGAAGGTCAATGTCATTAGAACTTTGACGCCCAGTTTCTCCACTAGATGGAGGCACCTGGGCTCTATTCGATGCAAAACTGCACTAGGAATTTACTTTTGCCAAGAGCTACTCAATGTCAGACGAGCACTCAAAACAACTTTTGCATCCGCACAATCATACGACATGGACGCTGTTGATTTTCTGCATCTTGAAAATCCATCGTCTGGTTCCAGGGTCAGCGTTTTAACTACTTCTCACAATCCAGCCCCCCCCCGTACCTACCACAACTCGTGGTTTAACCGGGATAGGGCCCTGAAGAGCGCTCTGTTATTTTTGAACCAGAACCAAGGGTTGAGCAAACCCTTGGCCCAGCACCCCCAGAGGTAACGTTTCACTAGGAGGACTTTATGACCACGACATTTTTAACGTCCCCCAGCCACAGTTAATCAAGACTGTGGTGTATTAAATTTAAAAATTAATTAAGGTTTCTTAGTCTAGCTAGATGGTTCATCTGATTCATGGCTAAAATACACCCTACCAAACATGTTACTCAAAAAAAAAGAAGTTTCTCTCCAAACGAAGTTAATTTCCACAAAGAATTGACTTTAACAAATTAATAGAAATTATCATCCTATAATCTTCAATAATTTACCTCATAAAATAATTTAACCATAGTTAAAACTGATATTCCCAATATTTAAGATAAGCTTTATTTCTGCTGTAAGAAAGAGATAAATATCCTGCTGAAAAGGAAAAACTCGCTTCGAGCATTGCTCCAATTCCTAAAAAAACAACAACCTCATCTGGAATGCAGTGAGCAAAGAATGTTACAAATTTTAAAAAAGGAATAAATTAGGCCGCGTGATCGTTTAGTGCTTAAAAAAAATCCACAAAGTTATTATTACAAACTGAAAGAAAACAAATTATAAAGTTAATTTATCAAACAGTAAAAATTGCTCACTTGACATTCCGCAATTAAATACGACACGAAAAATTAAGTACATTGCATTGGAGTGAAATGCCCACAAGCGCGGCGTTCAGAAAATGCAAGAATACATAAAAAAAAAAAAAAAAAAAAAAAAAAAAAAAAAAAAACTCACCCAGTGGGGTCGAACAAATTTATTTCCTTCATCCAGGTAACATTATTTTGTTGTCTCATTAACGTCGTCCATCACACCGGATTATTGAGTACCGGAATTGGCGTTCAAAATTCTAATATTCAGAGACGCTCAAAACCGGCCCCAATATCCAACTCAGACAGATCTTAACACATATAAAAATCAAAAATTCCAAAATCCAATCCATGAATCTGTGGTGACGATGCTTTATATACACTTTTGTATGTGGTTCTTTTCACTTCATTTCTCTCCCTCAGACCCCTTGCCAGATGCCAAACTGCAATTTTTTAGCTTCTTTTCCCCTCCTTTATTGATTCCTCCTTTGATCGTGGGGACTCTTCTTTGCAACCGTAACTGTTTTCTTCCACAGATGTTTCTCGCGTGGGAGGAGCTTGCATTCCTGTGCAGTCATAAATTGGGGGTGCGTCAAATACTTCCTGTCTTCGTTCTGCTATCCCCAAAAGATTGCTACTTTCTTTGCGTCGCAGGCGATTCAGGCGATTCCATCTATCGTTTTCTTTGTCAAATTGGGGGAGGGAGAAGCGCCAGACTTAGCGATTTTTGTAGGTTGTTCACTGACATTTCATTAAGTCATGTACCCACCACAAAGACGGTGGATTTTTGATCGGCTGGGATCGAACCCGGGTCCCTCCGGTCACAAGTCCGATGCCCTATTGACCGGGTCACCACGGCCCCGCGCGTTTTAACTACTACACCACTGTTGGGGCATAGCTATGTATAATAAGTTTCACTTCTGTGGAAAGGCAACGAGCAGCACTGCACAAATAAATTTTGGAGCCATTTGAAGAACACATGTTTTGGTTTCCATAACAACAATAGGGAAATGCAGATTTGAAACTTGGCACAAAATTCAAACGTCTCCCCGTAATTTGCACCTCGAACGCGAAGTGTTTTAAACTTTTACAGGACTTTTAGTGGAAATTAAAAGGGTGTGGAGCACATTTAAGTTTCAGAATATAATAATTTTACTTCAGAGGGTTGGAGTGAATTTAAATTTATTTAGTTGACTTCCTTTCATTTATTGCACGGGCATCTTCGTGCGGGTACGGCTAGTCTCTACTAATAATAAAGCTGAAGGTGGTTCTGTCTGTCCTTCCTTCTTTCTTTCTGTCTGTCTGTCTGTCTGTTACGCGCGTAGCGCCAAAACCGTTCGGTCGATTTTCATGCCACTTGGCACAAAATTAGTTTGTAGCATGTAGTTTTGCACCTCGAAGCGATTTTTCGAACATTCCATTTCGTTCTTTTTCTATTCGAATTCTTAGAGGAAATTCGATAAAATAGGGAAGAAATATTCCATACACATTTTCAAGTCTTATGTCATTCGAAAGCTTGAAATTTTCTGCACAAAATGACGTTTTTTCGAAGTTTCTACGATCATCAGGAGAGCTGTAACAATTGTTTTTAGAATCCCGAAATTCAAGGCTTACCTTCAGTAAAGCAAGCCAAACGATTCTAAAATGGCTTTGCTCGCGAATAAAATTTGTTTGAAAATAGAGATGAAATGAATTATTTTATCAACGGAAATCAACTTTTCATGTTGTTACCATGGTTACGTTTTTATTTCGTTCTTTTTCCCTTAATAATTTTAAAAATGTATTTGTTTTTGTATTAATCCAAACTCCAAGCCTTATTAAAATTAGTCAAATGAAATATTAAAAACCGTGATAAGATGGCACCTGTCAATCAAATGAGAAATCGAGTCCTTTCCTTAAAATACAGGATACCATTCTAAATTTATCGTCTGCAAAACATATTTTACTTCATTATTAATTTATTTCAATATAAATTGCAGCAAATGGCTTGAGTGAACGAATTTAGCTTTTAATTTATCGTTTGCTGGTTGATCTTTGTCGATGTTTATTGTTTTTATTATCATTGTGAAGAATAATGCACGAAATTTCTATGACTAATACTTAAAATTTTTAGGATCAGTTGAGTTTAAAAGAAAAAATTGCTCCAAATATACTTTTGCAATGTGATTATTTATTGTTGGACTGTAATTTGCTGCAATAATTGCATTTAATAAATAATGAAAGACAATATTAAAAATTATTTTTTTGGCGACTTTTTTACAATTTGGCATTCAATTCTATTTCAATATATTTACTTCTATCTTATTGCGATATTGCAACGTTCTTTCTAAAGTATGTCATTTTGGAAAATGTATTATTTTGTTTTTGAAGTTAGGAAAGAAAACTTTCTTCTTCTTTTAAACTTTGGTAAGATTTCTGTTGGTTTCTGTGAGCAACAAAATTTTTCTTATTTTTTCTTTTGGCTTATTTTTGTGCACCTATCTTTGGGGTTGCATTCGAATGTCCCAAAGGGGGTGATTTACCCCTTTTATGGGGTAATCAGGGCTTTCAATGCAGACCAAAGTGATATGAATTGGCGCGACCACTTGGCGATATCTCGCCAAGCTTTTGGTCACCAAGTGTTTGACGCCAATTTGGCGACATATCGCCAAGTTGGCAATAAATTTAGCGAAAAAAATTTTTTTTTGGGTTCAATTTGGCGCTATTGGCGATATTTTGCGAAAAATCTACTGAATGATGTTAAAATCGGCGATATTTAGGAGATTAATCATTGTAAAACATTTTTTTGCATTGTTTCGTGGCAAACTAGGGATGCAAATGTTTGAATTGTTATCTTACTCATTTCAAGCACTATTTTAGCACTTAAGGCATCTACTATGAAATTTACACGTAAAAGGAAGTAGTGTAGGGTCCATACCAAATTTTTATATCATACTTTGAAGGAATTATAGTTGAATTATAACTAAAATAGAGTATTTTTTTCTGCTATATCATTTTTTTACAAATGAACTTTTAATTTTATACCACGGGCAAAGCCGTGCGTGTACCGCTAGTGATTATATAAAATAAATTGACATCTTGAATTCATATCATGTTTTTGGCAATGACGAATTGGGACAAGTGCGATGTGTACGTCCTAAAGTCTTTAACCTAACTTTTCCTCTGAGTCGTCAAATCATTTTGGCAAAGTAGACAGAGTATGCAATACACCGCCAACTCGGCTATTTCGATGCATGGACAGCTGTTTCGAGCTTATTGTGCTCTCAACAACATGGAATGCGAAAGTATTCGCGTTGGAGGCAAAAATTCTCTTATAAAGCAAAGAGAGTCAAAAAAACTGGTAGCTAATGTAAAATTAGAATACCAGCGAGCGACCGCACTTGGTTTATTGCATGTTTCTGCCTTAGCCCTTCCTTAGAGGCGGTTACTCACTGCTTTATACCTTGAGCTCTGCCTAAAAATTTACGAGTTGTACCGTACCAAGTGCGGCCGCTCGCTAGTATTCGAATTTTACATTAGCTACCAGTTTTTTTTTGGCTCTCTTTGCTTTATAGGAGAATTTTTGCCTCCAACTCGACTACTTTCGTATTCCATGCTGATGAAAGCACAATAAGCTCGAAACAGCTGTGGATGGATCGAAATAGCCGAGTTGCCGGTGCATTGCATGTTTCTGCCTTAGCTCTTGCTTAGTGGCTGTTACTCACTGTTTTAAAGACAGAGTAATCGGTTACCATCAAGAAGAACGCAAAAAAGGGCCTCATTATATGACATACATCTGTACGCCACATTGGTTACCCGTCTAATCAATAGATTTAGTCAGAACCGCACCACGCAATTCTGCATTGTAGAGGAGCAAAGGGCGGAGGACGCAAAACCTTGACAGACTGCCAATTCGAAAGAGGGGCTACACGATGTTTGAGGTTCAAAAAGAAAACATAAAGCAATTTGTTATTGCTAAATAAATAAAAATATTGCCTTTTAACATCTTACGGTAGAATAATTTAATAATAAGACCATCAGTTCATCTCTTCACACCTTTTTCTATTTAAAAAATCACTCCCACCACCCCCTAAATTAGATAGAAGTAGAACATATGAGTTTCACCATCTTTTCAAAGCAAGTTTAACAATAAAAATCGCCTATATGGGGGCAAACAGTTGGCGACCAAAACCTTGGCGATATATCGCCAAGTACTCACGCCAAATCATCACTTAGTCTGCATTGAAATTAACATTGATTTACCCCCAAAAAGGGGTAAAAGACCCTCTTGGGAACATTCGAATGCAGCCACAATGGCTACGGCATACAATGCTTGAGTTATGTGACATACATACGCACATACATACGTACATACAGACGTCACGAGAAAACTCATCGTAATTAAATCGGAGATGATTGAACAGGATTTTTCGGCTGTTTATATGCAGGTAATTATATATGCACGTGCTGATATATCTAAAAAGCAACTCAACATTCATTCATTCGGGGGTGAGCAAAATCAACATTTAGACCGAAATTTGAGTGAAATTTTTCTCGTGATTACAATACTTCCTTTACTACGTAAGAGGAAGTAAAAAGGAATATAATTTTTTCCTTTTTCAATTTGGCAAGAATTACTCTGACGTTTTATTGTAACACGGGTATCTTTAACTGTATCCCCGGGACAAATACGGATCACTAGCAGCTACGCGTCTTCTTTCTAATCATAGAATGGCAATCTCAATTTGTGATAGATGCTGATGCGAGCTTAGGTTGACATGTTTCTATGGTTACCCCATATAAGACATATAAGACTTGATTTGCCGGAACTGTTTATGTGTCAAGACAAAATTGAATTTCTTGGAATTGCAAAAGGTTCCCAGTTAATTTTTTCTCATCTTTTTATTCGATTTAGAAGAAATGTATCTTGGAGCAAAATGTCACTTGCCTAATAAATTATATTTCCTTTTCGGAATTTCGCGAATTAAAGAGAAAGATAATTTATTGTATTCCAGTTTAGGAAATGGTCTCTATGCAATATGTTGATTGGGTTAAAGTATAAGATATTTGTTATAACCTCTTACTTTTTCCAATTGTGTTTCTCCCATTAAGAATAGCAATAATAATAATAAAAAGGATTATAATACTTATACATATTTTAAGAAGTTTAGAATTTTCATAGATTTGTGGGTTTAAAATTGACCGAACATGATCTAATGTACTGTTTTTGGAGTCTTAACCCATTAATGCCTGGCATTTGTTTTCCAATGATATTTTGTATACTTGTTACAAACAGTGTTTAATGGACAGGAAAAATAATAAAAAAAATGTTATGTAAAAAATATTTTTTTTTATTAAAGAAAGAAACATCGTCCCTTAAAAGTTACGATAGACCCCAGAGGGTACATACTTTTTTTACGAAAATTTTTGTTCTGCTAACGATATGATATTTAAAAAGACATTTTATAAGAAGAAATAAAATCAGCAATTAACATAAACTGGGAAGCTGGGAATAACGTTGAAAACTTAGCATTTTTTCTTGAAATTGTGAAAGATGTGATTTTTGATGATTTTTATCAAAAATTGCTACAGAACACACTTTACAAGGGTTATGTGCTGGAATCCGTTAATAAGAAAATTGAAACAATACCAAGGTACTCATTGAACACTATTATTTGGTTGAAATGTTCATTTTGGGAAAATTCAGATCCTTTTTTGGACCGTCCCTAAAAAGGGACGCTAGGCATTAAAATAGCTTATACAAAAAAAAAAAAGAATAATAATAATAATTTGAATTTTGACATCGCGAATCCAAATTATGTTTTTCTCAATCAAACATTATGACAGGCGCGCGTGTGTGTGTAGGTGTGTGTTTGTGTAAGTGTGTGTGGGTGGTGGTGGTGTGTGTGTAGGTGTGTGTTTGTGTAAGTGTGTGTGGGTGGTGGTGGTGTGTGGGTGGTGGTGGTGGTGGTGGTGGTGTGTGTGTGTGTGTGTGTGTGTGTGTGTGTGTGTGTGTGTGTGTGTGTGGGCATGGACGCTATCACCAGAAGGAGCGAAGGTCGCAGATTAGAGGAGAACCTGCACTAAGAGTAGGTGGACGACAGAGGTTCCAGATCTAATCTGAAAAGGGAACAGCTATGCCAACTACCGTCGAATGAAACCAACTAGCAATCATGATTGCTCAAAAAGAAAAGAAATCTACGCTGTAAAAAATGAATGTTGTTTTTCCAGTATAATACAGCTAA
>JAXGGA010011609.1:0-41805 GCA_038373865.1 Uloborus plumipes | reverse complement strand
TGCGAATTGTTTTAAACTTTAACTCAGGACTTTTAGTGGAATTTAAAACTTCGTGGAGCACATTTTAATTATAGAATATAATAATTTTACTTCAGAGGTTCGGAGTAAATTGAACTTTATTCAGTTGACTTCCATTTAATGCACGGGCATCGCCGTGCGGATACTGCTAGCATTAAATAAGAAAGAACATAATAAGCTTGCAACAGCTTTTAAAAACCCGAATCTTCAGAATACAATCTAAATGGGTTTTAGTTCAGTGATCATTCTTTATTATCATTAATTTTCGTGCATTCATCTTTTAATTAGTTTCAGTACCTAAACTTATCATCATTAAATGAAAATCTGATCAAAGCAGAAGAGAAATTTCTGCGAAAACAGTAATGAAGAACATAAGATAATAACCAGTCTGACTCTCTGAACAACACTAAAAGTAACTGGAATATTTTAAATACAACGCCTCAAGGATTAGTTCATCGTCAGCGCTGTAAGTAGATTTCAACGATATGGCGAAATGGCAGGTACTACTTAACCTATTATTGCCAACTTCTTTTTTCAGACATGCATCCAAAATTGAATCACAGTTTAATAATAACCGACCCACTATAGAAATAGATTACTTATTTATTGAAAAATGACAGTTTCATCTGAAATTTGGAGCAATTTTTCAACATGATTGCTGATTAAAAGGTATATTCATTCTGTTATTCAGATGGTGTCAATCTTATTTTGAACAGCGGATTTTTTGCTTCTTTGCAGATAACGATGATGGAATTTGCTTCCATAATGAGAAGTTATTGAACTAACGAAAATGTATCCTGCGGAATTTGAAAAAGATGATCATTTCTGTAAATTGCAAAAAGATTTTCAGTTTTCTAGAAGTTTTTCCAGATTTTTCTTGAGAGAGTATGTATGTTTTCATTCACAGGGAAAATTTTCGACGAAGTTCCAGCTTGAGAATGTGAATAAGTTTAACTATTTCAGTTTTAGAATAAGGGCGATTCTCTGTAAACTCGTCATTTTTCACACGAAATCTGTCCGGGCAACGGTTTTTTTTTAATGTTCGTATAATTATAATACTATTGTCTCAGAAAATGAATCTATTACTTTGGTTCGAAAGAGGGCCAATTGAAGTTTGTGTTTTTCTGATAAATCATGGTAGGGGGTAAGTCCCCCGCCTAGTATAACTAGGCAGGAGACTGTGCCAGGTGACTGTTTTTGCTCTTTGTTACGCAATATCTACAAAACTATTGGAACATAATTAGTTTTGAGACTACCAATAAATTTAGGCACAAATCGTGGACATAAAAACTAATATGTTTTATAATTAAATTAATTGACATTAATAAAATCACTTCCCAGACGACTGTTTTCGCAACGACCCTGATGCATGCTTTCATCACAAATGTGGCTCTCAAACTAAGCAAAATAGCGTTTCAACACCGTTCTCGGCGATTTCAGCAAATTCACACTGATTACTTCAAATTTCATGCCAAAAAGAATTTTCAAAATTTATAGATTTTTCTTATTACAGCTTTGAATTTGTTGCTGGGGACTGTTTGAAAAAACTCCGGACAGAATTTACATGACAATTTTAAGTTTTAGAAATACGTAATTATACCTTATTTCATAAGAAAAATATAGCTTCATTATTCTATTTTTAGATATTAATTGCCAAATTTATGTGGCGTTAATAGGTTTTTTGAAATATTGTCTTTAAGTGTTAGACTATGGGATTGGGACAGCCAGGGGACTGTGTTTTTCGCACTTAGATAATTTCTAGAAAAAAAAAAAATTGTTAGCACTCCAAATACAATTGGGCCACAAAGTATTAATGCTTTACTTGTATTAAGAGCGATAATTACTTTATTACACTTCATTATTCTTAAAATACTCAGTCCGGACAGCCAATTACCAGTTCACAGAGAATCGCCCATAATAGAATGCTTAAATCGTTTCACGTTACATTATTTTAATGCATTTAAAAATTGCGTATGGGGAGACTTATTCGATTTCCCTACTCTTAATAGAACAAGAATTACAGCCAATAATTATTTTTCGTAGCTTCATACAATTTTATGTTTTTCTGCGATGAAACCAACAAAGGTTAAAATTCTCGTTATTTAGTAACTTCACGCAAATGTAACGTACTTGATTAGAAATAAGGAGATGCGGGGCTCTAATTCCGGCAGCGGCGCTGCAAACCTTGCTTTGAGTTTTCAGACGAGGAGGTGAGATATTGTCTGGCTTGATGAGTTGGTTTCCGATGCGCTGCAGCTTAAGCGATTTTATTTGCTAAATTGGCAGATAAGCTAGTTTGTGTTGCCGATAACAATTAAAATGCACGGTGAAAAGAAAAAAAAACTGAAAATACTTCTGAGTCTATTTCTGCTGATTCTTACGCAAAATGACCTCTTGAATTCAAAAGTGACCACCGTTTTCACCCACCATCCATCAACTTTGGAAGATAGCCCCTGTCAGTAGCATCGCTATAGGAGGGAGGCGAAGGGGGCGTCACCCTTCTGGGGTGTGACTCCCGAAATGTATTGAAAAATTTAGGAGAAATATAAATATTTTCTTTCTGAAATTTTGTGTAATATTTCAAATTATGTATAATCTATCAAACCTTGTAGCATCACTTGGGGGGTTGGAGGCGTTTGTGCCGGGTGACACCCTCCTGGGAAAGGGTGTCACCCTTTTTCAGAAGCTCTAAAATGTATTTTAGAACTTCTGAATAAACAAATATTTCCTTTCTGAAATTTCCCCCAAAAATTTAAAGTTACGTATGAAGCGCAGTAGTCTCATTTGGGGGGTGTAAGGGTGAGGGGGTCGTTTGTACCGCGTGACAAATTCTGAGGAGTGCCATTATATATTTCACAGTTTATGAAAAATATGAATGTTTTACTTCGAAATTTCACCTAATATTTTAAGTTATGTTTAATCTATCAAACTCTATGGCGTCACGTAGGGGGGACTGGGCCCAGGCGGTTGCACTGACTGACACCCTTGTGAAGGGTGACGCACAAACAAATTTAAGAATTTATAGAAATAGCATTACTTCAGATAACTTCCAGATTTCTCATATTTTTAACTTCACATAGAGTATTGCAATGTGGAAAAGATCACTTTTAATAACTTCAAAAATAGATTCCAAACAGCTTCAGAATGATAGAAGGATGAAATGAAATGTGTAAAATGTTGCCAACTTTGTAAAATGAAGAGTAGAAATTTTGTTTCCTATCCTTGCCAGGTGAGTGTAGCACTAAGTAAGTTTTAAAAAGTCCAATGAACTAAAAAAAAGTAGAAGAGACTCAAAATGTCTCATGTTGCCTTTTATGATTGCACTTAAATCATTTTAGTAGTTTCAAAAATTTCGGACATCATATCGCACCCTTGCTACAAAAGTGCCACAACTCAAAAACTACGTTTTCCAGGAATTGCAAAAAACTGTTCCCGGGCTGACTAGGCACATTTTAGTATTTTTGAATTTGTCAATATGAAGACCGATACATCTCAAACTATGATCGTTAGTTACGCACGTTACTCTACGACGGCTGGACGACAACTCAAGATGTGGCATTTCAGTGAAAGGGGTCCTATTCATCTTGATAACAACAAAACGCCATAACTGCCCTTTGGCGGCTGATTTTTCAATGCAACTTCTGGTTCTTTTGAGGATTGGTAGAGACGAGTAAACTACGTCTAATGACGGTCATAACTCAAAAATTACAATTTATTTTTGACTTGTGGCACTTCTGTAGCAAGGGTGCGATATATTAAAAATGACAAGTAACCAAGGACTGATTTCGCAGGAATCACTAAATCTTAATAGCATTTTAAGCTGATATAAAATATTTCTTTTTATGTTTAAAGGTCAAAGTCAAAAAGAAAAAACTTTTTTCTCGATGAATTACATAGCTTGATTGAGGTTAAAGCTACGCATTGCATAATTGATAGGCACTTATAAATCGGAGTGCTCGAAATGAATTCAGCCTCAGTCACTTAATTCGGACATTTATCTCGAGAAAAAAAGTAATTCAATGCCATAAACAGCGCTTACTATTCCTGTCTCTATAGGAGCGCATTAGGGTCAGCATTCTTTGATAACATTTCGAGGAATATTAAGAAGCGAAGTTTCGCTCTCTATATGTTTAGTAGCACTTCCTCGGCTTATCTCTCCCAAATGAGTGTGTGGTGGCATTCTTCAGGACTGGCCAGGGAATCCCTTGTCTTGGAGAAATAGAAGACCTTGATGCATAAATCCCGAAGTTCAAGGTCAAGTGTTCATTGGAATTCTGATCTTGTCTTCGTAAGAGTAAATGGAGATGCAGCGAGGTTTTTCTTTTTCTTCTGTGTGCCTTTAGAAATTAAATGGAACACTTTTTTTTTCTAAGGACAAGCAAATGCCCTAGGAACAGGGACGTCATTTCAAGTTTTTCCAGGGGGCAAAGAGTCCGAACACAATGCAATTTCATCGGAAAACATAAAAACCCACTCCCACTCATATGTAAGTACATTGATTTCTCAAAGCCAGGGGGGCAATTGACCCCCCGGCCCCCCTAAATGACGGCTCTGTCTAGGAAAAATATATAAAATCATGCAATCTTCTCCAAAGTTAAGAGAAAATTTATAAATTTAAAATTTATCGTTGAAAATGCACGAAATTGAATTTTTTTTTATCCATATGTATTTTTTTTCATTCATTCTTTGTTCAATTTATCTTTTACAAACTCTTTATTTCTTATTTATTATGAATTTTATTTTACTGTGAATGGGACACGGTTTGTAAACCTTGCCAAAAGCAAAAGGTAATAATAGTAATGATGTAGTTAATTGCTGCAAATGAATATCAAGGATGCATTTAAACAAGAAAAAATGTGAGTATTTTATTCTTTTGTAACTTTTAAAATAACATAGACATTTGCATCGATCTTTTTTTCTAAACTTTTTTTTTTCACTACATAAACTTGTTTTTTTCGTTATTATTATCATTTATTTATTTATTAATTCATTCATATTGTTCTTATTCACTTTATTTGTTTATATTTATTTTAGACTTAATTTTGCAATTGAGATAAACGTCAAGTCATGTAGAGTCAATGTGGCAAGCTACAAGACTTTGACCAATTGTTCAACCGTCATCCATTACGTCATAAGTTTGAAAACATACTCGGAATATGTTAGTTGGAATATGCTAGCTGAAATGTAAGTTATGTTCAATTTTCAAACTTAATTTTGAATGTCTTCTTTTTCAAGAGCTTTTTCCCAACAAAGTTTATTTCAAGAAAATCCCCCTTTAAGTTAGGAATTGTGCTAGATTTTCCCGTAACCGCTGACATTTTTTCAAACTGTTAAAACTGAACGAAAAGTATTTAAATCAAAAAATGGAATATGATAATGAGGTGTCATTACCGAGATGTTTCGAACAAAAAAAGTTTTTTTTTTTTTTTTTGAACAGGAATACTCTCTAGAGATATTAGGAGGAGTATTAGGCAGGGATTCAAGTGAAACACCATTGCAATCGCTTCGAATTGCAATCGCTACTGGAAGTGAATTACATTATCATCAACTTAACTTGGCACTGACGTCACTACGGGTGGAGCCAATAAGAGCTCACAAGCAGTCAGTGATCTCCTCTTATTCGCCAAGTAGGCTGTGACGTTTTATCTAGCTCGTTTTTCATAGGCAAACGTCACGCAAACGTCACGATGTTTTTATCAAGAAACGTTCTAATGTAATTCATTTCCAGTAGCGATTGTAATTTGCGATCGCCTGTTTCACTTGAATTCCTGCCTAAGTAAGGAATTGTGCTAAATTTTCCGTAATCGCTGACATTAAGTTTTTTCAAACTGTTAAAACTGAACGAAGAAGTACTTGAATCAAAAGATGGAATATGATAATGAGGTGTCATTACCGAGATGATTCGAACAAAACAAGTTTTTTTTTTTTTTTTTGAACAGGAATATTCTCTAGAGATATTAGGAGGAGTATTAGAGTTGTTAAAAAAAATTTTATGCAACAGACTTAGGCAGGGATTCAAGTGAAACAGCACTGCGATCGCTTCGAATTGCAATCGCTACTGGAAGTGAATTACATTATCATCAACTTAAATTGGCATGACGCCACTACGGGTGGAGCCAATAAGAGCTCGCAAGCACTCAGCGATCTCCTCTTATTCGCCAAGTAGGCTGTGACGTTTTATCTAGCTCGTTTTTCATAGGCAAACGTCACGCTGACGTCACGATGTTTTTATCAAGAAACGTTCTATTGTAATTCATTTCCAGTCGCAATTGTAATTTGCGATTGCCTGTTTCACTTGAATCCCTGCCCAAGTCTCACCCTATTTTATTTTACATTTATGGGCAAAATCCATCTCCTAAAATTTCAAAATTGCTCTTGATGGAAAATGGTGCTGAAACACCCTTCATTTTTACGCTTTTTAATACAAAAAGATACCATTTTCTTACAAAAGAAGTTTTTTCAGTTATTTTGATTTCCAACACATAAATATTATTTAAAACGATTTTAAATTTTCTTAATCGTTTGAACCTGACAACACATTTGATACAATCAACTATTTGGAATTATGCATCAAACGACGTAGATTTGCAGTACTAATTGTGCACATTTTGAGCGATGGTTTTCAAAAACTTTAAGCTTTTAACCCATTAATGCCTAGCTTCCCTTTTTAGGGACGGTCCAAAAAAGGGTCTGAATTTCCCCAAAATGAACATTTCAACCAAATAATAGTGTTCAATTAGTACCTTGGTATTGTTTCAATTCGTTATTAACAGATTGCAGCACATAACCATTGTAAAGTGTGTTCTGTAGCAGTTTTAATATGATCTTTATCAAAAATGACATCGTTCACAATCTCAAGAAAAAAAGCTAAGTTTTCAAAGTTATTCCCAGCTTCCCAGTTTATGTTAATTGCTGATTTTATTTCTTCTTATAAAATGTCTTTTTAAATATTATATCGTAGGCAGAAAAAAATTTTAGTAAAACAAGTATGTACCCTCTGGGGTCTATCGTAACTTTTAAGGGACGATTTTTCTTTCGTTAATAAAACAATTATTTTTTACATAATATTTTTTTTATTATTTTTCCTGTCCATTAAACACTGTTTGTAACCAGTATACAAAATATCTTTGGAAAAAAAATGTCAGGCATTAATGGGTTAAGGTAGTAGGATGCAGAGAAAAAATTGCAGAGTTTGAAGTTTTGTACTAATTATGTTAACACTGCCACAAGGAGCATGAGTTAAATTATAAAAAACAATTGCACAAAATGAATTACTGCAGCTAGTCTACCGTTATCGTGGCATGGAATTAATCTGTAATTTAGGCAAAAATATTTACTTGGTACTTGCTTTGTCCATCATGTTCACCCAAATTCTATACTCGGAAAAACTTTAAAGTGAAAAATGTTCGGTAAAGAATTTCACAAAAAATGTGTTGAGCATGGAACTGAAAGGAGACTTAAACAGTTTTGAAAATTCCACTGCAAACTGTTTGTAAATCTATAGGGTGAGTTCTGGTAAGTGCGTCCACGGGGTAAGTGCGTCCACTGGGAATTATATGAACACTGTTCTGAAATGGCTTCTGCAACACATCGACTATGTTAGATAACTGTCTAATGATAATTTCAATAAGTAGAATTCAGGCCTGGATTCAATAGACGAAACACAATCAGAGACAACTTAAATGTCTTTAAAAAAACTCTAAAGTAAAGATTAAGAAGGCTTTGTTTCAGTTTCTCTTGCAGTCATACTAAGCAATTGAAGTCAAGAAATGCAAGTTGTTTCTTTTGAGTAATAGCTACTAATAACATACATGGGGTATTTTGATCAAATACTCTAACTAAAATTTTTTTATATGACCGTACGCACTTTCCCTTTCTTTAAAGTAAGGTGGGGGTAAGTGCGTACCATTTTGATGGGGCAAGTGCGTACCACTATCATGAGGCATATGCGTACTATTATTCGGAGCAAGTGCGTACCATTATGATGAGGCAAGTTTGTACCATTACGTGGAAAATCCGACTCTTGTAATTCACCTTTAGTTTTGCTTATAACTCTTTTATAAGCCGATTATAAATCCGACGTCATTTCCATCAAGTATTTATATTTACATTGAATGCGGCGTAAGATTTCAATTTTATTCATTATCTCTGAAATATATTGGCTTTTAAGTATCAGTTAGTACATTTTTCGTTGAAAATAGCGATCATAAGCTATACTTAATTTAAACCAGAATCACAAAGTAAGCAATGAAATTAAGTGAAACACTTAATGAGGAACCAAATGATTCAAAAAACGATGGTGAAATAATGAATAAATCATATTTAAGAAAATTAAGAACACTTTGTAAAAAACTATTTTAATGTACAAGAAAAAAAAAGTACAAGTATCATAGCATAATCAATTATTTATTTTTTTTTGCTCTTTTTTTGTGTTTTTTCTTACTTCTGATTCTAATAAAAAAATATTAAAACCGTATTTATTCAAAAAAAAAAACGAATTGTTCACTCAGGTCACCTAACGATCTACCATACAAATAGAATTAAAGAAAATCACAGGGGTACGCACTTACACCAACGCTATTGGACGCACATATCTAATTTTTCATTTAAGAAGGGGTAAGTGCGAACCCTGGCTTAAACGCAGACTGATTAATGTATTAAACCAAAATAAACTATGTAGACTATAAGTGATTATTACTAAATAAAAACAACTTACATTTGCTCACTTGGTCTTATTAAAAGGACAAAGGAAGAATCACAGACACAACTCTCTGAAACTTCAAGTCACAGTTGTTCGTAAGACACGTGGGATATCACTGATTGCGTTTCATCCGTGCAAGCAAGTGCTGATCTCTAGTATTAGTGATTATCCCAAGGCAACTACCTAACATATTTAATATGTGCCAGAATTTTTTTCCTGCTCATATTCACATAAATTTAAGGTGGACGCACTTACCCCGCTAGGTAGGGAAAGTGCGTACCTTAGAATAGGTGTCATAAACTAGGTCACAAAACCTATGCTTATGATTTATTTGACACATTATACGCTTGAACATCTTAGTAAAGGATCTGGAAAGAAAACTAAAAAAAATTGTGAGTGTATAAGATTTTTCAACGGAGCAGCATCCTTGAGAACATGAACTTTGAAAAAAAGGGTTACGCACTTACCAGAACTCACCCTAGCTAAATCTATAATCATTATTGCTGATTATAAATAGATAATTGAGTTGTAATGAACCATTTTGGTAGTCTATGAGAAAATTCACTGGCGAGAGAGAGGTGCTATTCATAACGCTTGATGGATGGCTAATCTCTTATATGGCTCCAAAATATTTATGCTCCGATATCAGAAGGAGATTTTTCATTTAATCATGAGAGAACAACCTGGATGCAACCATTTCTACGGTTTTGGTTCCATTTTGGTGTAGCAAAACATTAATAGATACTCTACTTGCTATTAAAACTCCAGGGAATATCGGAACTTGGAAAAAATCTTAGTATAAGATATGAACGATCTGAAAACTAAAATAACAGCTAGGACAGTTTTATAAAAAGTACTTGTGGCACCTTTCTGATTAATTAGTTTGCTTGACTTTGTTTGTCAAATGGCATTCGAGCTGAAGGAAAAGTTAATTATTACAGGAATAAAGATAGAAAATACAGGGTGTCCACTCCAATCGTGGACCAATAGCTAATTTCTAAACCGTTAGAGATAAGCATATAGTTTATTTAGGAAAAAATCTCCAAATTACGGGAGGAATTTTGGGTCTATTCAATGTTTTTCAAAAAATCAAATTTTGAAAGAGTTACGAAATTTAAATTTTTACACAGTCCCCCAGTCCTATCAATCATATTTAGTAAAACATTCTTGACACTGTAACGTTTAAGACTAAAACAAAATCATTCTTCTGCGACAAAAATTGACCGAGTTATGACGTTTTGAAAAATCAAGATTTTGAATGATTTCGCACACGGTCCCTTAAGCAATCTCTCGATGACGTCATGAAACAATGCAAAATCTTGATTTTTCAAAACGTCATAACTCGGTCAATTTTTGTGGTAGAAGAGTGATTTTTTTTTAGTTTTAAACGTTACAGTGTCAAAAATGTTTTATTAAATATGATTGATAGGACTGGAGGGCTGTATAAAAATTTAAATTTCGTAACTCTTTCAAAATTTGATTTTTTGAAAAACATTGAATAGACCAAAAATTCCTTTCGTAATTTAGAGATTTTTTTCCTAAATAAACTATATGCTTATCTTTAACGGTTTAGAAATTAGCTATTGGTCCACGATTGGAGTGGACACCCTGTATAACCAGTGTAATGCAATTTCCTCATCTTGAGGTGCACTTTTTGAGCCTCCAGGACATGTGCCCATAGGTCTGTCCTGTTTGTAAAAATACACATGCTCTAGTTTAAAATACAGTACAGAACCTTTTATCCGGGAACCAAAATACCGGGAAACCAGAAAACCGGCAACATTTTGTCGATTTTTCCGCCACTTTTTAAAATACGCATTTTCGGCAATTTCTAAAAAAAATTGAAGAGTTTTTTTTTCTTTTGAAATACCTAAATGAATATGAACGGTTTCTTCATAAATACCATATAAGTGGCACATAGCTCAGAAATTTTTAATATTGTAATATCTATAAGCACTTCTGGATCGTGTTCTCTTCAGATTTTAAGATGCATTACTATTTGTTATAGTAACATGGGTTTTATAAACAATTGGCGAATATCGCTTCGTAGCGATTCAGAAAACCGGGAAATTCATTTATCCGGGATAGCTGTGGTCCCAAACATCCCGGATAATTGGTTCTCTACTGTACACTCTAGTCCCCTGTTGACCCTCATCATTTAGAGAGATGAAGTCACGACGTGTACACTTTTTCCTTTCTGTACGTACAAAAGAGCCATTTTTCGTCACCACAGAGAGGATTAGCCTTGCAACTAATGATTGATTTAAGTATATATTTCTAGTACTAACTAGGTTTCATGTGAAAATTGTTACTGCCCCCCCCCCTCCGCCCAGTGCAGGGAGCTAGGAGGCCTCAATTCATGACATTTTTTCACTATCTTCGGTTCTAAATTTGGCCGCCCCTAGCAGGATCCCCCAATGGTCAGCGATAAAATTTAAAATATATTTCGATTTGGATACTAAACGTGATGATGTAATCACAAAAAATACTTTGGTTGATACTTAGCGAGCTGAGATAATCGAATTTTAAAACAGGTCGATTTTATAAAAAAATAAATTCGGTCTAAATTTTACGAATTTGTACAGACCCCCAAACTTTTTTTTGGGAGTCGGGGATAGAAAAAAATACGTGTCTACTGAAATCTTTAGAAGAATCCACCATTAAAATTTTAGCAAAATCAAAAATGGTGTAGATCCGTACACCCGATTTCTGCCCGTTTCGTATAAAAACTCTCTTAATAATTTTATCGAAAATAAACCAAGGACAAGCGCTAAAATGCATGCGACGGAACGGGAGACATATGAATCCCGTTCCGTCATAGGCATTTTATTGCGTATAATTCTTTTATTAACTTTTAAACTATCGACTTTTAATTTTTTATGCAATTCTTATGACAAACCTTTACTGTTGCTACCAATTGAAGAATTCCTAGCTTTTACTATTAGTATTTATGGAACAAAACTCACTGAAAAATCTACTCCAAATGTCCCGTTCCGTCACATGGAATTTCCCCAAAAAAAAAGAAAAGGAAAACACAGTTTTCTTTTTCAAACTGTCCATTTTTAATCGCATTTCCCTTTTACATGCGATTAATGTTGTACCCCGTGGCAGAAAGTTGCCGACATGGCGACATTGTCGCAGAATCAAGAAGACATCGTGCAGAAAGATTTTAGCGGTTGGGAAGAAAAAAAGGCCAAGAAAAACAATAATAATAATGAAACACCCAGCAGTAAAACCCTACTAACTAAACTTTCTCTAACTGTGAGTTAGTTTTAAAAAGTATGAAGCTATAGTATTGATGTTATCATTTTTTATAAACATAAACACCTTGTTTTAGACAATTGCATATGTATTTATTAATGAAGAATATTCCAGTATTGCAGAAAGAATTTGGTCCCAGAAAATTTGTCGCAGAAAGCAGAAAAAAATTCTGCCACAGGGATGCTGTATTATTGAGTTATTTTTTCAAAGTTTTTTCGAGCATCGAGTCAGAATTTTAGCCATTCATTCAACGACTAAAAAGGCTAAAAGAACATTAAATGAACTCGCGAATTAATTACCTCACCAATTTTCGCTATTCTTTTTTTAGAATATCTACTCTTTTAATTTTGTTCAATACTGTCACGCATACCAAAGCTATTTCTTGTTGCTAGGCTGCACGTGCACGTACGACTTGAATCCATAGCTTATATAAGATCAAAGGCGAAACTAATAGTTGATCTTTCTTCCCCGATTTTTTTCTCTCTTCTTCTCTCTTATTCCCCCCCCCTCCCAAGTTTTCCTCGCAATTTGATTAAAATTAGCTAATCTACAATCTCCCTAACGCAGTGGTCATGAATTAATCCATTAAGGAGAAAGACAAGGTGGACTAAAACCTATTTCTGGTTTCCAAAAAAGGACTCAAAAAGCAGCGACGATCGAACGTGACTTCCTTATCAATTTTATCCAGTCCTGAGATCAAGCCACTTGAAAAGGATACGAAAGAGCACATGGCGCCGCAAATGACGATGGGTTATTTGCCGATCTCGGCCGCGTTAACTGCAACGTGATTTGCACATTCTTCGGATGAAGAGGCAAACTGACAGCGCACAGGACTTGTGGTATTAAATGACTGGAATGTTTAAAATTTTCGCTGAGGGGCTAATTTTTATATGTTTAGGCGAAACATGTTCAGTTGGAGAATTGTGAAATACCTAAATAAAAAGAAAAATTATGTAATATGCATTTTATTTCATTTCATTCCAGTGTCCTCCGGACCTACCACAACACGTAGTTTAACCGGTTGGATGGGGCCCAAAGAGCGCTCTGTTTTTATCCAGACCAGGAGCTGAGCAAACCCCTGGTCCAGTACCTCCAGAGGTATCGTTCACTTGGATGACTTTATAACCACGTGCATTTTTAACGTACCCCAGCCACTATTAATGAAGACGATTGATCTTTGACCAGCTAAGATTGAACTCGGGACACTCCTGATACGAGTCGAAGCCTTAGCGATTAGGTAACCACGTCCCTATTTTAAGTTAAAAATGCAAGACATCGTGTCGAAAAGTACAAATAAAATGTTTAAAAAGAATTAGAGAACTCTAACAAATAGCTAGAAATAGGGCTTCATTTATAATAGCCCCGAAATAGCTATTTGCTAGAGTTTTCTAACTCTTTTTAAACATTTTATTTGTACTTTTGGACACGTTGTCTTACATTTTTAACTTCATTAATTGTACAAAGTTTTCGACTGCTTTTCTTACAAATACGTCCCTATTTGGTATACAGATATGGCAAAAAGCGAAATTTTAAATTTGTTGGCAAAAAAATAAAAGAGAAATGACATGCTCAGTATACTAGGTATACATTTTGAAATAAATACTTCAGTTCAAAAACCTATAAAATATATACAAACTTCATGGTAAAATGTTCACCAAACGATATTAAAACATAATATAATTATTTTGAATAATATAAATAAAAGATTAAATATAAAAGTACTAAATCAAAAAATAAAACTCAAATTTGAGAAGAGAACCCATAGTTGGAAAAAGTACCACTCCCTATCTCTCAATCCTCATTACGGAATTTTGCAATCACAAAACGAGAAAACTTTGAATGGATGTAAGCAGGGTGTTAAGAGTCAATTACAAATGAAGAGCAATTAATTTAAGTTCTTTTTAAATGCTCAAGGGCCATTCAAAGTTCATGTTCTGTGTACCAGACACTGGATTTGAAGAAGCTAATTTAACTTCTGAAGCTTTTAACTTCTCTTATATTACATAGGCGAGATCGATAAATCAAACATAAGTTCAATTTGTCTAGTTATTTACGAAATCTTTCTCAACTTCGGAAAGCTGAATTTCTTTTCTTGCTTTGAAATTCTTCATTATATTAGTTTTAACATAAAAATCACCCAAGTACCACACTTCGTGTTTTAAACGTTGTAAAAAGGTTACTAACGTTGTGACAACCGCTTAAAAACGTTTATAAAACGTTTAGAGGTTATTTGTGCTACCTGGGTATTGATCTACGACCAAAATCAAAACAATGAAAGTGCAAATGTTTGCGCTTGAAATTGTTTTCAAGAAATGATAAAATAACATTTTAACACGAACTTCCCACCAAAGAAAAAATATTATTCAACTTCGCAGGGATGGCCTATGACTCCTCCTTTTTTCAGGATTGTCCATTTTTAGGAAGGGGTGATACGCAGAGGAAAATTGAGGAATGGGATTCACTAGAGCCGCTATATAGACAGGCCGACGCATCAAGATTAAGTTTCACCACTTTGGATCCAATTCCTTAACTTTTACTTTCAAATTTTCATTGTTGCGGAGTAGGGTTACCAGAAAAAAGTTTTGGCACATTGCTAAGCTTTGCCAAATCCACGTGCCGCTAATAATTGCTCACAGTGAAAAATTACCAAAACGCGATTACTGGCCAGAAAAGGCAACCACTCAAACATACAAACACGCGCTGGATCCAAAGTGGTGAAACTTAATCTTGATGCGCCGGCTCGTATATATAGGGGCCTTAGGATTCACAATTGCGGCATTGGTTATAAAGCTTGAATACGTCACCTTGCTTACCTTTAATTGGTCTCCCAATTTGAGAAATTAGCCAAAGAGGAACCTATTTTAATTTTTGCACAATCAAGAAAGATTTCTCATTGGATACAAGAAAGTAGGTGGGTCTTGGTTTTATATCTTTCCGCAGCCATTGGCCATTGACTGCAGCGCCTCCAACTTTTCATTTAAATTTAAAAACAAAATGGTAACATAAGGGTTGCAATAAAGAAAGCAAAGACTTGTTTTCACTTCCTCGCCAAATGCAGGTGTGGCTCGTAGAATTATTTAATATTTCATAAAACTTATCACTTAGCCAAAATGTCGCTAAACTTGCAAATATGGCACACTGGATTTTTTTTCCTCCTCTACCTATTTTAAGGAATGGACTCGTTTTCTCATTTGATTGACACCGGCCATCTAATCGCGGTTGAATAATACAGCAATTAAGCTAAAAATTTTGTAAAATTTAAAATCATTAGTTTTTTCTCAAATAAATTATAATATATTTTTTTTGTCTTGTGTCAGCTAAGCTGGCAATTTGGGGTGCGCTGCTTCACTTTTCCAACTGTGCTGTAATTTGGTGTGAAGTCCGACTTTCACAGTTCACGCATGCTACAGGGACCCGCCTATAGGGTAGGCAATAGGGTGGGGCGAAAAATAAAAAGTTTTTCAGACCAACTTCTAATAGTTGCCAAAAGTTGTCTTTGGTGATAGTTAGCTTTTGTGCAAAGTTTGAGAAAAATCGGTTAATATCTTCAGGGGGCGCTGCGATCGCAAAGTTTTATCATAGCTTTTATCGGGATTTTATGGTTAAAATATGAAAAACAATGCCCTTAGCTAATCTCATTGCATTTTTTTTTTACTCATAATTCATGCATTCAAAGCATATGAAATAACTCACAAAAATTATTTTATATGATATATTTATATTTCAAGCATTTTAAAAGAAACAAAAAAGTGAAAAAAAAGTGATTTTTTTAAAATATAAATATATCCTATAAAATAATGTTTGTGAGTCATTTCATATGCTTTTAATGCATGAAAACATCTTTTGAGTAAAAAAAACGCAAAGAGACTAGCTAAAGGCATTCTTTTTGATATTTTAACCATAAAATCCATAACAAAGCTATGGTAAAACTTTGCGATCGCAGCGCCCCCTGAAAATATTAACCGATTTTTCTCAAATTTTGCACAAAAGCTATCTATCACCAAAGACAACTTTTGGCAACTATTAGAAGTTGATCTGAAAAACTTTTTATTTTTCGCCCCACCCTAGTAGGCAACCATTCAGAGCACAGCAACACATTCATACAAAGGAAGGAGAAAGATAGGAGAGAGAAAGTATGAAAAAATACTAATTTTTAACCGCTTGCCTGATTATCCCGAGTTATCTCGGGCTCGTATGAGTTGCAGGTAATTATTATCCCGAGAAAACTCGGGTGAAACTAATTGGTTTTACACCTATAAAATATTAAAAATTCAACTTAAACCTACATATTTTGTTTGTTTCACTTCTTTGTTTTTTAAAATCAAATAAAAAAATATGATTTTTTTTTGTAATTTTTTTTAAAAAAATGTGTAACGGAAATGGTTAAAAATAGGTTCATCGTAAAAAAACCCCTGTATATGGTTTTAATTTCTTGATTGCGATGTTTAAAATCAAGGGCGATGCAGAAAAATCATAGACATGTGACATTTAACATCAAAAAAGTCATTTAGTGCTATCAACATGTTGATAGATTTCTTCTCGCGCTTTAGAGAAATTTGGCAACAAATGAATCCCAAAATTCAATCTCACTAAAAAAAGATGAACGTTGGATGGGAAAGAAATCGTCAATTTGACATGTTCCAAGTTATGATAATTTCTCCAATAGTTTCTCTGAAAAGTAAAAAATCCACCAAAAAGTACATTAATTCTCCATGAAGAAATCCTTTCAGTCCCACTTGCATTGAGATGATTTTCTATCAATCATTTTTACATTTGTTAACTTATGAATTTTTCCACAAACGATAATAAACTAAACCAATAGTAGCCACTAGAGGGAAATTACCAATGAAATAAAAAATATAAATTAATTTTAAACAATCTGTGCTACAGACGATAACTATTAGCTGGTTTCTAAGTTTTTCAATTAAAAAAATAATTTTTATAGCGATATTTAAAACGAATAAAAAAAATATGAATAGGTATTATGTAGTAAGTTATCGCCCCTAAGCCAGGGCTAAGACAGAAGTAACTGAAAAGTTAGACTGAAATTTGTGTAATATTACAACTTTTGGCTACACAGGGTTGGCTGCAATACTTGATTACAAAACTTAGAATTTTTCAGAAACGAGTTTAAGTGTTCTTTATTTTCTTTTTCTACCGAAACCAAGAGCAACACACATTTCTGCGAAAACTCTGTCCTCCTCCTTCGCAACATTCCACATTGGCGATATAACAAACCGTAATACCATATAACAAGAATTCATCAGGCCACACTAAAAAGTGAATGTTGTTTTTACAGTATAACGCAGTCAATTTTATGGTAATAAACTGTAAAAAATGGTAATTTTAAAGTAATACACTGTAAAATTGTTCATTTTACAGTACTAAACTGCAAAATTGCTAATTTTGCAGTAATAAACTGTAAAACTGCTATTTTTACAGTTTATTACTGTGCATTTTAGTTTTAAACTGAAACCTCTGCTGACAGTATTATACTGTTGTTTTTACAGTAGAATACAGCTAAATTTTACGGCAATAAACTGTAAAATTTCTAACTTTACAGTTAGAAACTGTAAAATTGCTAGTTTTACAGTGTATTTATTACTCTACATTTTACAGTTTTAAATTGGAACCTCCGCTGCCAGTAATATACTGTAAAAACAATAGTTCATTTTTTGCAGTTCCCCTTTCACTTTCTTAAACGAATATATTCGTGATATCTCTTCCAGTTAATGAAGAAGCAATTAGGCATTCTGTTTCCGTACTGTCACTTTTGGGTATTTTCACCCGGTGTGAAAACCCTCTTTCGACCTCTGAGTTTCGCTTTCTGCAGCATCCGTAACGATTTCGATAAAAATTCGAAATGTTTTTCGGAAAGTCGTTTAGATTATGTTGCTCGCCGCTTTCGTATCGCTGCGAAAATGGAACCGAAAACTTTTTATCAATTAACTATGTTGATCGGGCATGAAATGAAAGTGTCCTTGATGGCTTTAATATTTATTGAGTCAGGATCAGCATTTGTAATGGCCTTATGAGAATTCGGGGTGTTCTCCGTGTAATTGACCCAATAATTTTGTTGTTATCGGGATTCATTACTCTTACAAAAAAGCTAGTTTGCTTGTAAAAATGGCCCTGTGTCAAGTGCACTTTGTCTAGATGAATTTTAATTTCAAGTAAATATCGCTCACAGGTGACAATAGTGGCACATCTTGAAAGAAAACTCCATGGGAGAAATTCAAGGTTATCTATATAAAGATGATGGGCTTTGTTTGTTTGTTTGTAACCGGTGGCTAGAAGCAACCAAAGCACCTATTGACTTGAAACTTGGCACAAAATTCGAACGTATCCCCGTGAACTGCATCTCGAAGGCTAAATTCTAAATTTCGAATTAGTTATTTTTAAATTAATTAATTAGTCTCATTTTCGGTGTATCCGGCATAATTGAGGTGGTAAAACCTTCCCCCACCCCAAAACATTATATATCGCTGGAAAGGGTTTTTTTTCTGAAAAAGAAAAGTTTTTGCACGTTTCTCTCCGTTAATTAGAACAGGAGATATTAATGACTCAAATTTAGTCAATTTTCAAGGCTTAACTCTAAACGCAAAACTGAAACACTAGGTCCATTTTCCAGACAATCTGCTTTTTCGTCCCTGAAGTTACATAGTGGTTTAAATTTGCAAATAGAGTTAAGCCTTGAAAATTGACTAAATTTGCGTGATTAAAATCTCCTGTTACTTAATTAATGTCTTTTTGATTTATTTGGCGAATTGTTTTAAACTTTAACAGGACTTTTAGTTTAATTTAAAAGGTTGTGGAGCACATTTTAGTTAAAGAGTATGATAATTTTTCTTTACAGGGTTGGATAGAGTTTAAATTTATTCAGTTGACTTCCATTTAATGCACGGGCATCGCCGTGCGGGTACTGCTAGTAATATTAGTAAAAACATTTATTTTCAAACACTGAAATATGCTCAAAACGATTCGGATGTTATGCAGCTTACTTGATGGTTTTTGTGGTCTAAATTAAATCAGCGATTCTCAACCACTGATCCAGCAGACGAACACCGGTCAGCGATAAAATTTGATCGGTGTTCGAAAATTTTTATCCGTCAGGGTAAAAAAAAAATTCTTTATTCAATAAATAAATAATAAAAGCATTTATGTTAATATTTATAAACTTTGAATACATTTTGTGTTTTTACTGAAAGATTTATTCTGTGATGTAGAATTAGCACTGTAATTATTTACTTACCTTAAAATTCCTTTTGTTTATAAATGATAATAAAAGTTTTACAATTCACTTATTTAGCAGTTTTTTTATTCGAGGTATATTGATCATTGATACTGGTTGCTGAATTACAATTTATCCCTTAAATTCAAAAAAAAAAAAAAAAAACTTAAAAAAAATGCAGCAAAACAAAAAGTAGGGGGGGGGCTACAGTTTCCCTATAAGATAAAATGGATGCAGAATGTTTCCACGGTGTTAAAGGTTAGCTAAAATAGAGCATACCTTTTAAAGTTTTAGTTTTTGAATTACAGGAAAAATTCCATTTGTAACACTGTGCCCCCTTCTCCCCTGTTACTTGGTTAAGTTGCAATTTTGCTGTAGAGTTAAATTATAACACATGATACGTTTTTTTAAGCTCAAATCAGCGAACTAACTTCAAGTGGAGTCGTAAATGTTACAGAAAATAAAAAGGGAACATTCCCCCCCCCCCCTCAAAATCTACAGTCGAATATTGTCAGCTTACACGTCCCTTAACGTACCATGTGAACTTCTTTTTATATAAATTGCCCTCTTCACAATAATTTCATTTGAAGATGAACGGAGTTTTTCTATTTCATAAAAACCGGGAAAGGAAATAATTACTTCAGCGAATGAACAATATTTCATAAAAGCCCTTTTTTTTCTTATTTTTTGTTGGTTCCTTAACATTTCATAAAAAATAGTAAGGCATGATTTCATTTTCTTTTAAATTAGCGAAAAATAGCAACAGACCATGCAGCTGTTTTTCGAAAAATTACTGATTAAATGAATTGAATTTTTGAATTATTTCTGTCTAGTGCGAAAGCTAGACAGCAAACTCTCCTTTGCTCCGAACTATAAATATTAAGCATTTTAAGTCTGGTATAATTTGTCGGAAAGTTCTCTTACTCCCTTAATAGCCCTCCTTTGTGCCCTTTCTAATATGAGAATATCCTTCTTCAGATAAAGAGACCAAAACTAAACAGCATATTCTAAATGACGTCCCAACTTCCCAAAACTTCTGCAAAGACTTTTACCACTAAAAACTTTGCTAATTTTGATAAAAACTATTTCCAATCAGGATCGTAACCAGATATTTGTCTCGAGGAGGGTTTTGCCAAACACATTTGTGAGGTGAAATATATATGATCAATCAAATTTGATTTTATTCATATATTCTTTTCATTTTCGTTACAATAGGTTACTTAAGAGCAAGAATCTGAGAGAGTGTCACGCCTGTGATTCATGACCTCTCAGATTTTCTCCCAACAATTACCAAATGTTTATCATCTTATTGAAAGACCAAATCCAGAATGCTTTGCTCTAAAGTTGAGTTGTTTAGTTTTTATGGATCCCTAAAAATGAAGGTGCGGCATCAAAAATTAAGCGGATTTTCAAGACATGGAAGTTGCCGTGAGCCAAAACTCTTACCAGGAACTGTTTAACTCCAATTTTCTTTTCGTATATGGAATATAGAAGGTTCAAACTTTACAAAATGAATGTTAAATTTGTGGTAAGTTGTTGCTGTAAGGTCAGTGAAGGCCCTCAAAACAAGGCATTTTTGACGTTTTTAGCGTTTTTGAGGTCCAAAAACAGCTTGTACATTTCAGTTGGCACGGCAAAAGTAGTGTCGTTTGAAAGACCAGTGTAAGCACTTTAAAATAATGCATAAATAACCGAGAAAAGTTCAACATGCTTTCAGTTGCGTAAGGCCGAAATATGAAAAATGTCATATTTTACCGATATTCAAACAGTCATAACTTCTTCTGCAACAACATATTGAAATATTTTTTTTGCCAATGTCACACTCTATTCTTTGTCTTAACAGAACAGTTGAGTCTTTTGAGGCGAAATGTAAAAAAAAATTTTACAAAAAATGCACAGGAAAAAATACATTTTTTGTAAAAAAAAATTTTACATTTCGCCTCAAAGGACTCAAATGTTCTGTTAAGACAAAGAATAGAGTGTGACATTGGCAAAAAAAATATTTCAATATGTTGTTGGCAGACGAAGTTATGACCGTTTGAATATCGGTAAAATATGACATTTTTCATATTTCGGCCTTACGCAACTAAAAGCACGTTGAACTTTCCTCGGTTATTTATACATTATTTTAAAGTGCTTACACTGGTCTTTCAAACGACACTACTTTTGCCGTGATAACTGAAATGTACAAGCTGTTTTTGGACCTCAAAAACGCTAAAAAACGTCAAAAATGCCTTGTTCTGAGGGCCTTCACTGACCTTACGGCAACAACTTATCACAAATTTAACATTCATTTTGTAAAGTTTGAACCATCTGTATTCCATATACAAAAAGAAAATTGCAGTTAAACAGTTCCTGGTAAGAGTTTAGGTTCACGGCAACTTCCATGTCTTGAAAATCCGCTTAATTTTTGATGCCGCACCTTCATCTTTAGGGATCCATAAAAACTAAACAACTCAACTTTAGAGCAAAACATTCTGGATTTGGTCTTTCAATAAGATGATAAACATTTTGGTAAATTTTGGGAGGAGATAATCTGACTGAGGTCATGGAATTCACCTCAGTATTCTTGTCGTCTTAATCGAAAGGGTGCTGCTTTAACGCCATTAACATGAGCAAATCTAAAAGTATTAAATTAGAAAAAAAACCTGATGCGTATACTTTAGAAGATGAGGCGAGGCCTCGGCCCCGAGCCCGGAAAGACCCAGAGCCCGAGAACCCGAACCCGAGAACGGACTCGGGCCCTTTAACTTCAAGCAGCTTTCGGGCTCGGGCGGGCTCGGACTCGATCTCATATTAAGGCAGTCAGTCTTTATACAAATACAACGTTCGCGGAATAAAATATTGGGGTACTTAAAGAGCGTGAGAACAGTTTTTCTTACTGACAGAATTGCTTTGTTCAGGAAGAGTTTCAGAGAAATGACATCTATCACACATATTATCTCCCACTTCCCGATCACATCGTTTCTATCAGCTTCCGCACCAACTATCAGCCCATACGACGCAGCGGGCTCGGGGCAGGGACTCGGATATTAAACAAAATTTGCCTCGGGCTCGGGCGTGGCTCGGGCTACTTCAAAAGTGAGCCCCGAACTCATCCGTCTAGTCTACATATTTTTTGTTCCCCTTGTGAAGTTATGTTGAATATAGAGCTTTCTGGACACGTCCACACCAATGAGATTTTGTTGGGAATGTGTGATGTTTATTCACTATTAGAGTCACTAAATACAGTGAACTCTCACTTATGCGCCTGCCCTAGGGACCAACAGAAAAAGGCGCATAAGTGAGAGAGACGTATAAGTGAACAAGCCTATTTAAAGGACTAAAACGCAACATAGTTTCTAATGAGAGAATGAATAAGAATGTTTCAATAGAAAAGGGACATATTACAACAGTTTGGCAATTACTGACCGTAACTATAATGATTAACAAAAAACAAAAATTGTAGCAAATCTAATTACAAACTGTTCCCTTTAAAACGATACATGGTAGATAATTGTCCCTCTCCGAACTCTAGTTCATGCGGAAAAAATGCTTTCCGTGAGCAATAAAGGCGAAAGATTAAAGAGGAAAGTAAAGAAAAATGCTCTTTTTTTAAAGAAAATAAATAAATTTTCATACATTTTAGTTAAAATTCGGCGTATAAGTGAAATATTTATCTATAGAGCGACGCATAAACGAACAATACTATCATTATTTTGCTATGGAATGTGCTGGGACCATTTAAAATCGTCGTATAAGTGAAAAAGGCGCATAAACGGTGAGAGTTCACTGTACTCAAAACCTGAAGGAAAAACACTGTATAGTAAGATAGGATGCTTGCAATAACTACGATAAAAACAAATAATGCGGATAAAGCACCGAGTAAAACAATTCTTTCATAATAATAAGTTCATTTTTCAAATGACATTGAAATAAATAAATAATAAATAGAAATGATATTTTTCAAAAAAAAAAAATCTAATGTAAAAAGTTTTTGGGAACAGTTTTGTAAAATTTCAAAGGGGGGGGGGGTTGAATCCTAAAAACCCACCACTTAAATGCGGCCCTGGTTCCAATATGATTCGAAAAGAGAAGAGGAAATAAAATTTACGCACCAAAACATCCTCCAATTTCTTCCTGATAGAATGTTAGAAATTCAATGGAAGCATCAGCAGCTCCCAGAGAGGAACAAAACTTTAAACTGTTTAAAATGCTGAGGACCATTTTCCAAAACTTGACTTATAGCAAAACATGAATTTAACTAATCGCCGATCAGTACAGGAATGTAGTTTCGGTATTCTTTTAGTTTTCTCGTCTGGTTTTGTGGCTGATTGCCGATGATGTCTAGACACACGCGCAAAAAAAAAAGTGTTTGTGAGCTATAAAGTCAATAGACAGGTTAATAGTGATATTTTACGATGGCTGAAATAGAACCACTATTTTCAACAAAAGCAAAAGTTTTTGAGCTCTTTAAATTGATCAATACATACATTAGTAAAAGCAACGTTAAACCTCAAGCAACTTTTTTTTGGGCATTGAAATCAGGTTGTCGCAAAAGACATCAATTGACATCATTTGAACACCTGAATGTTGCTCCCCTGCCTTTTTTTTAATAAATAAATAAATAAATATAAATATCAACTGTTGATTTAAAATTTGAGATTTTAATTTATTATAATCGCCCTTAAAATGACAATTGCTTCTGAATAGTGTATTCTCAACTGTCTATTTTTTACTGAAAACAAAACCATATAGTTATATATTTGGTACGTGGAGTAGTAAAATAACTTTACAACTCCAAAATTGGAATTTTGAGCACTTTAATCACTGAACTAGTCATCCATAAATTTCTATGCAACTTTTTATTGAAGGATAAGGGGTAAAAATGCGATACTCCTCTAAATTTCCCATGCCACTATTGTACACAGTAAAAAATGAATGTTGTTTTTTACAGTATAATATAGCTAATTTTATGGTAATAAACTGTAAAAATTGCTAATTCTGCAGCAATAAACTGTAAAATTGCTAACTTTACAGTAAGAACTGTAAAATTGCTAGTTTTACAGTTTATTACTGTGCATTTTACAGTTTTAAAATGGAATTTTGGCTGCCAGCATTATACTGTAAAAATAACAGTTTACTTTTTGTGCAGTGTAGTCAATAGAAAGAGCTTTTTTTTTCTTTTTAACCCTATTGATTCCCAAGTGGTTGCTAAACGTTCTTTCATGTGGTGCTGCTATAAACCTTCTGTTGGCTTTCATCCATGGAAGTACGTAGGGGAGAGTGGTAATGAATGGGCCATGGTGATGAATGGGCCACTAACAAAATATGAAAAAGTATTTGCATGAATTTTTTTTTTGATGCCATCAATAGATGTAGCTATTTGTTCTACTATACTCATCCAATTTTCATTCGTTTGCGCTGAGCCATTTTTGAACTAGAGTGGCATGGTCAAGAATCTGACTGAAAAGTAAGTTTTTCCCTTTTTAGTAAAACATTTCCTAGCTAAAATGTACCAAGTATTTCACTGCATACATATGTATAAGTTAGTCTTTCCATATCTATAAACTAATCTTAAGATGTATTTTGATGTTATCTAAATTCAATGTACTCAAAAAACCTAAATGTATCCCAAAAGTATAGGTGGGGCTGAATGGGCCACTATGCCATGGTAATGATAATAAATATTGTTTTTCTTCCTTTTCTTTGGATTTTCGCATTAATATGAAACACAACTGACTGTCATAGATAAAGATTACTGTCGTCAAAATAGGTTTGTAGTAACTTCTAAATATAATTTGCAGATCTATATTATATTCCTATAGTGCAATAGACCTCTGGTCGCAGTGCGTTGCTTGAAAAAGCCCCCCTCTCTCCTTCATATTATATTCCTCACAGTACAATTTCATTTTCTTTCTCGGTAACTTAACTTAGATATTTCTTATTCCTGATGTCTAGTAAATTTTTTAAAAAATTTTGAATTTTGACAAGTTTGAAAATGAAGATGAAGTTTTTGAAAGTGATTTTTAATATTATTTTTGAAATCTATAAATTTTGTTAAATCATAGTGTGTATTATCTGTTATTTTTTTTATATAAATTTGATGTTGTTTATTTCTTACAATCCCATTATTTAGTCATTTTTCTGCTACAATTGGTATGAATTAGCTTTATTTTAATTGCATCAGTTTTGATGTTTATATAATTTTAAATAAGTATGATTTTGTATCATCATGTCAAGTGCAACATTTATTTTGTCATATTCAGCAAATAAAAGATTAAATCCACATGTTTTCATTGAATTCATTTAGTGGCCTATTCATTACCTTCGATGGCCCATTCAACCCCATAGGTGGGGTTGAATGGGCCAAATTTCAAAATTTTTATTTTCTATTATAATTCATTATAGACAGGTGCTAATCCAACTTTTATGACTTTTTTAGAGAGCCAGATAAGTAAAGTAACTAAAACACCAATTTAGAGTTAAAATAAAGTGTTAGAAAAAATTACAAAAATTCAAAACCAAAAAGTGGCCCATTCATTACCACTCTCCCCTACATTACGTTTTATCAAAGAGTAGTAAACATCCCGTTATGTCCTTATATGCTTTTATTTACTATAAGAGCGATCCATACCAACTCACCTGAAAAAAAAAAAGTTGGTCGCACGACCGACTCGGATTTTCTTTTAATTTGGCCCTCATGTTGATCATATAGAGGCATGGAAAAGTCCAAATTTTTAGGTTCCTGCTCCACTTATTTTCTGAGATACATACCCTCAAAGTTTGTCCGCCACGTCAAAATACTAAAAAAGTGATGTTTTTTAATCATTTTTTATAAAAAAAAATTGTACTCATGCAATATAAAAGTGTTAGATATTTATGGAAACTAGTTACTCCAGGCATTCAGAAAAAAATACTAGAATGTTCATAATGAAAATTCCTAAGGTACAGGGCTCTTTGAAGTTGTCATCACAAAAACTCGATTTTTGCCGATTTTGCTAAAATTGAGGAATTTATTCCGAAAAAAGGAAGACATAACCAAAGGTTTACTCTCTTTCTGGTAGTGTACAGATGTTTACTGTAAAAGGTTACACAATGCATAATTTGGGTTTCTCACTCCTTCTTGGAAATATTTAAGCTTAAAGATAAGCCATAAGGCAAAAACATGCGTTTTTTGCCATCTTGGCAGCCATTTTTCTAATAAAGGGGGAGCAGTAGAAACTTTAATTTTTTTTAAACAAGCCACTGATATGTTAGCTATTCACAGGAAAAGAGTTTACTTTTGGGTTATTTCTTTCATTAAGAGATATACTGCTGACAGTATATGCATGTTTTTCACGACGACCATATGCTTTTGTTCCCCCTCTCATGGACTTAAAATTAATTAAACCAAAAAATAACGATATATTTATTAATAACTGTATTATCTACCCAATATTTCATGAAATTTAAATTATTAAATCATTGAACAATAAATTAAATAATTGATGAAAACAAGAAATAGTATTTCTCTGATGCCTGAGCATTATGCATTCACCCAATCTTGTGATTGGGATATTCCTGTTTTTTATTGCAGAATTTCTTGAATCTCACATGAATATCAGGAATATAAATGAGGTCTTTTCGTTTGATGTAGGATATTTTATGACAAATTTCATTTGATGGGCTACTAACTGAGCATGGTGATAAAGAGCTATTAATTTCAGCATCGAATTCCATTTTACCTTATTAACAGTTAAATATTTACAAAATAATTAAATAAATAATTTAATATTCATCAATGCTTGAAGAATTAAAATTAGTGCAACGAATTTATTCCATACTGATCTATACAAAACTGACATGTGCTGAGCACTGATAAAAACTGACAAGAATAAGTTTACTCACTAAAATACTAGTTTACAGATACCATAAAGCATACATTCTATTTTCTACAAAATAATACTGCAACAAAGAACAAGGGTATCCTCCTGTTTATAGCCAATCAAGAATATCCCAATCACAAGATTGGGTATTGTTTATGAGATATTCGAAGCTCCTTTATTTCAATTGATTTTTCAAGAAATTCTTTAGTACTTTATAATTATAAATGCATAGCGCTCAGGCATCAGAGAAATTCTAATTCTTGCTTTCGTCAAATATCTAATTTATTGTTCAGTATTTCAATAAATTAAATTTCATGACATATTGGGTAGATAATACAGCTATTAGTAAATCTATCATTATTTTTTGGTTTAATTAATTTTAAGTCCATGAGAGCGGGAACAAAAGCATATGGTCGTCGCAAAAAGGATGCATATACTGTCAGCAGGATATCTCTTAATGGAAGAAATAACCAAAAGTCCTGTGAATAGCTAACATATCAGTAGCTTGTTTTCTAAAAAAATTAAAGTTTCTACTGCTCCCCTTTTAGGAGAAAAATGGCTGCCAAGATAGCCAAAATCGCATGTTTTTGCTTTATGGCTTATCTTTAAGCTAAAATATTTCCAAGAAGGAGTGAGAAACCCAAGTTATGCATTGTGTAACCATTTATAGTAAACATCTGTACACTACCAGAAAGTGAGTAAACCTTTGGTTATGTCTTCCTTTTTTTGGAATAAATTCCTCAATTTTAGTACAATCGGCAAAATCGAGTTTTTGTGATGACAACTTCAAAGAGCCCTGTACCTTAGGAATTTTCATTATGAACGTTCTAGGATTTTTTTTCTGAATGCCTGGAGTAACTAGCTTCCATAGATATCTAACACTTTTATATTGCATGAGTACAATTTTTTATAAAAAATGATTAAAAAACATCACTTTTTTAGTATTTTGACGTGGCTGACAAACTTTGAGGGTTTGTATCTCAGAAAATAAGTGAATTACGAACCTAAAAATTTGGAATTTTCCATGCCTCTATATGATCAATATGTGTGCCAAATTAAAAGAAAATCCGAGTCGGTCGTGCGACCCCCATTCGGTGAGTTGGTCACTCATAAGCTTGATTATACTTAGGCATGGCCGATTCAAGTTTAATTCGATTGTTAAAATTGTCAAGCGGTATTTTGTATGCAACATGGTTATTGGTTAACTCTGAAACACCACAGGTTTCCATGCCGGCCACCTAGTCTAGTGGTCAGCGAAGTCTGACCCGGATAGTGAGGTTCTGGGTTCGAATCCGGGCTCTGGCATGGATGTACTTTTTCTCTCCTGTCTTTCTCCTTTCTTTGTGTGAATGTGTTGTTGTGCTGTGTTAATGGTTGGGCCGTGGTGGCCCGATCGGTAAGACATCAGACTCGTGTCCGGAGGGACCCGGGTTCGATCCCAGCCGATCAAAGATCCACCGTCTTGATTAATGGTGGCTGGGAGGCGTTAAAAATGTCGTGGTCACAAAGTCCTCCAAGTGAAACGATACCTCTGGGGGTGCTGAGCCTAGGGTTTGCTCGACCCTAGGTTCTGGTTCAAAATTAATAACAGAGCGCCCTTCAGGGCCCTATCCCGGTTAAACCACGAAGCTGTGGTAGGTACGGGGGATCCTGGAGGTGTGAAATGAAATGTGTTAATGGTTGCTTACCCTATAAACGGGTCCTTATGGCATGTGTGTATACTGTGGAAGTCGGACTACACACCAAATGAAGGTACAGTTGGAAAAGGGAAGCAGCACACCCCACGTTGTCAGCAGGGACGTCATTTCGAAATTTTCCAGGGGGGGCGGCAAAGGGTGTATAGACGATGTAAAATTTGCCAAAAAGTGGCAAAAACCACGCCCACTTATATGCCAATACATTGATATTCCAAAGTCAGGGGGGGTTGACCCCCCGCCCCCCCCCCCTTCTAAATGACGGGCCTGATTGTCAGTTTAGCTGGGACAAGACAACGTCAATAGCAAGGGTGTTAATCCCTGATATGCGAAAGCATCTCAGGTTAGAAAAATTGTGAAATCTTATCCCATTAAATTCAGTTTTTAAATTGGATTGAGTTAAAGCTGCTTTGTTCGCAAACTTTGGGCATTCAAACCATCTCTCAATTTTCCAAGCCATTTCAGGATCCAACGCAGAAGGGCAAACTTTCTAGTATTAGTCCTGTTTACCTTTTGAAGCATCATCTCCTTATCCAAGACAGAGTCGGAGTTGCAACTTTTCAAAAATATTTTTATTTCTGAAAAAACCAAGTCGGAAACATGGGGTGAATAACTTTTTTTCTTAATTTTGACTCATTTTCTTTCTTGAAAAACGCTCAATAGCTGTTTCATTTTCGCTGGCTGACGTCACAACGCTCTAAGCAAGGCCTCTTTGTAGACTAGCATGCCATTTCGGGGACGAATCTGTCATTGTTTCGGAGGTGGGGTTACCAGAAAGCCAGAATAGCTGATGCGTCAGACTGGCTTTACGCCAGTTTCTTCACTTGTAGCGTCATACGAGACCTCACTTCGCTTCAAATGTCGGACATTTAAGAGAGTGAGTTACATATTGACTCTGTTGGTAAAATTAAAATATTTTCAAATCCATGTTTTTTTTTTTTTTTTTTTTTGAAATTCGATCATTATCGCTGTTGTAACTCCAGTTAAGCCACTTCCTAAAAACTATGACGTCAAACCATTTTGGTAGTGATATTGTGAAAATGAATCTGGCAACAGATAAGAATCGGGAAAATGTTTTTGTTCTTTCGATAAAGTGAACCTTGAAAATAAGTGGCTGTAAAACAGTTACGAAAATATTGGCTATAAGATTTAATTAAGTTTTAAGTGTCCTTTCAAGTATTAATAAATGTTTTTATAATAAAATAATAAGCCCGGCTCCAGTTTCTACAAATGTGGCGTCCGTGAGAGTGAGTAGGATCTAAAACGTTTGATATTTAACTGTGAAAAGTTCCGCCATTTAAGAACTGAAACGCAATGTCGGATCATATAAGCTAATGACTGTCCTTGAAAAATAACTCTCGCTGATGTGATTTACGTTCCAGCGGCTATTTCATTAGTGAATTTTTATACAGTACGCATATTTATATTGAACTAATAAGGTGACTGATACGAAAGAGACTGAAGCTGAGGTAATACCAGAGATGGAAACAGCTGCAGTGACAAATTTACGAAAGGAAAGGACAAATCTAAGAAGATTATTTACTGCCGCTGAAAAACAGTTTTTCGCGCTTCACGAAAAAAAAAGAAGTCGATAGTATCTTAGTGCAGTTTCAGAAAGTTGCAGAAAAGGCAGATCGCTTGTTTAAAGTTGATGAAGCACTGAAAGATTTCATAACGTTTTCCGATGCCGACTATGACGCAATGGAATCATACAGAGATCGCTTTATAGAAGTAAGAATTTTATACGAAAGACATTATACGAAAGATGATCTAATTTCCAATACTTCGAGCAGAAAATCTGCGGAAAATTTAAAGCTGCCGAAGTTGAAACTTAAGGAATTCGATTTGTCTCCAAAAAATTGGGTTGCGTTCTGGGGACAATTTGGCAGAATAAATGAAGATGAAGATCTAAGAGAAGAAGACAAATTTCAATACCTAATAAATTCATTAAAAATTAAAACTAAAGCCAGAGACATTGTTGATAGTTACCCACCTTCAATGGAAAACTACGAAAAAGCTGTAAATCATCTAAAATCTAGATTTGGAAGAGATGATTTGATAATTGAAGTATACGTCCGAAATCTTCTATCATTGGTAAACAGCAGGTCCAATATTAAATTATCAGAACTATATGACAAGCTTGGATCTTATTTACGAGTATTAGAAACATTAGATGTAACTACGCAAAATTATGCAGCGATGTTGTTTCAGTAGTGGAGTCCTACCTACCAGTGGATACTCTCAAAGCGTGGGACAGGTACCGTAAAATGGGGTGTATAGGAACAGCGGGGTCAATCGGAACAAAACTTCCCGACCGTACAAAGAAATTCTTCATAAATATACTATTGGGTATTTTTCGCCATTAAGATATGCAAGAACAAACCTTCTTATATTTTAAACCTAAGAGTGGTATGTTTCAACTATACATGTATCAAAACAACAGAATACCACATTAGATTTTACATTTCTTATTAATTGTGTCATAAAAATGAAGAATTCTAAAAAACGCCATAGGAAAAAAAATTGCGGGGTGAATCGGAACACTTTCTTCTGTTGTTCCAATTCAAACTTATTTCAAGGAAACTGTTTGAAAAATCAAGATTCTAACCCCAATTCCTCTAATCAAGACAAGGACAAGGATTTATTACTGTTTATCCCTTTTCGTGAGCAACTAGATCTTAGAATGACAAAAAGTTGCAGATTTCAAAAGATTTTTTCTCCAGGAGACTTCTTTTTACATAAAATACGAGGGGGAAAGTCATACAGACTTTATATAGCAAAAGGCCAGCACACAGACAGTGATGAATAAGCGAAAAAATCTTTCAGGACAATCCCTGAAACCCAGGGATTTTAAGAAACTAAAGAAAAGGCAGAGTTCATCCCAGAAAATGCTATGAAAAAACTTAAGCTAAGTCACAATTGCTAGTTTTAAGGACAAGTACATATTTGTGAACAACTTGAGTGACTTCCATTCATGTTAAATCTTTGTATTTCAATTCAAAAGCATTTCTTAAAATTACTTTTCATTTTTCATAAGTTCAAAATTATTTTGAATTTTGACAAATTATAAACGTTTACTGGTATTGAAATTACTTTTATTTGACAGTAATTATCTGTTCTTATTCTCCCCCATCAATATTACTCATGTTTGGGAGACCTATTGCAGGCTAAATGGAAAAAAATAAAAATTTTAACATGTGTTCCGATTGACCCCTATCAGCGGGGTGATTCGGAACACCAATAATTTCCTATATATTTTAATAATAACTGTTCAAAATGTTTTGTCTTTATTTGGAATATCAAAAGTAAAGCAAGACCGAAGTTTTTACCCAGAAAATCAAATAAAAAAAATCTTTTAACTGCTTTTTTTACAATCAAAGCTGAAAAGTGTTCCGATTCACCCCATTTTACGGTACAGATTGAATCGCGATGAATCAACTTCGAAGAAACAAGAACAACTTCTGGGAGATTTGATGACCTTCTTGGGGCATGAAGTAGAAGGCGAAGAATACCGCGCCCTTGCTCAGATGGGGTTCAATTCCTATGGCAATACAAAGAAGCAAGTCCAAGTTACGTTCTTGGAAGAGAAAGATCACGTTCCATCCGCATCAGCATTTATGTCCACATCACCAAATAAATCACTATGCATTTTTTGCGAGGGGCAGAATAAGAGTAGTGACTGTATAAAAGCAAAAAATGTGTCGCTAAATAATATGAAGTCTACTGTCATGAAGAAAAACTGTTGTCTAGTATGTTTAAGATATGGACATTTTGCAAAGAAATGCAAAAGCTCCGTACGGTGCATTATTTGCAATCGAAGGCATTATGCGCTGCTGTGTCCAGATTTAAGCAAGCATCAAACAACATCCAAAACTGAAGGAAATTCGAACTCTCTCATTTCGGTTGAAGGCACTACGAATGTAATATACTTAAAAACTCTAATTGTACGAGTATATAACAAAAATAAGGTAGAATATGTAAGGGCTCTTCTGGATGACGGATCTCACAGATCTTATATTGAAGAAAATCTAGCTGTTGAGCTGGATCTATCGCCTTCAGGAGGGGAGTTAATTACGCAAGGACTGTTTGGTGGAGGAGTCACAGCAGAAGCTAAGCATAGGCGTTACGATGTACAAGTTAAAAGTGTGTTCAACAATTTTTCCTGTAAGATACCTGTTCTCGACCAGGCCGAAATTTGTACAACTTTGCCTAACGTTCAAGATCCTGCCTTAATTTCGGAACTAGCTTCTCGAAGCATTAAATTAAGTGATGTTGGAAAACAAGTGTCCCCCATCAGAATGCTTTTGGGAGCTGACACGCTTGGTAGAATCATGACTGGTAGAATATAAATACTTCCATCTGGAATAGCAGCAATGGAAACAAAATTTGGATGGTGCATTTTAGGATCAAGGAAAAGAAAAAATGTTATGAACATGGTATCCTTAACCTTACAAAACTCTCAACTTCCAAAATTCTGGGACTTGGAAACCCTAGGAATATCCGATCCCATTGAAGAAAAAAATTCGTTGCTGATTGAAGAAGACACCTTACTTCATTTTAAGGAAACAATTACTACAAATGATGAGTGTCGTTACGAAGTGTCTTTGCCGTGGCTTTCAGGATATCCTTCTCTGTCGGACAATTATAATATCGCAGAATCGAGATTAAAAACTCTTACGAAACGAATCAAAAGAGAGAAGGTTTTTGACTCATATTGCCAAGTTTTTCGTCAATGGGAAGAAGAGCATATCATTGAGACTGTTTCTACTTCTGATGCTCACACCTTTGGCCATTACCTTCCCCACAGACCAGTTCTTAAGCCAGATTCTAACACGACCAAAGTTAGACCGGTCTTTGACGCATCAGTAAAAAATCCCGGTTCAGCCTCTTTGAATGATTGCCTTAGTGTAGGTCCTAGTTTAATACAGGAAATTCCAGCATTGTTGACTAACTTCCGATACGGTGTCATTGGGGTTACGGCGGATATCAGGCAAGCATTTCTTCAGATCAGCATTCGTCCAGAGAATAGGAATGTTCTCAGATTTTTATGGTGGGAGAATGAGAGCTGTAGTAAGATAAAAATCTTCGAACACTACCGAGTGGTCTTCGGTCTTACGAGTAGTCCATTTTTGCTCAATGCTGCTCTTGGGCATCATTTAAGCTTGGAAAAATATCAAAACGAAGAACTGGATACAACAGTCGAAAAACTGAGGAACGGGTTCTATGCCGATAACCTCATTACGAGTGTGAATACTGATGAAGAATTACGTCAACTGATCACACAGTCAAAAAGAAATTATGAAAGAAGCTCAGTTTGATTTACGTTGTTGGGCATATAATGGAATGGAAGAAGAAAATCAAGACATACTAGGCTTAAAATGGAACATACCGAAAGATGAGCTTTCATGCGTAAATCTGAAAGTTTGTAGTGATCACGGTAAAATAACAAAGAGAAGTTTATTGGCCCTAGTGAACAGTATATACGACCCCATAGGTTTCACTTGTCCTGCTACACTATTGCCTAAAATATTGTTGCAAGAAACGTGGCGGCGCAAAATTGACTGGGATGAAATTGTTCCTGCAGATACAAAGAAAATACTTGAAATGGATCGAAGATATTGATCTTATTAAACAATGTACTATTCCACGACGAATTTTCCGTGGGAATCCTGATTTAGCTTCTCTACATATTTTTACAGATGCATCTATTTGTGCATTCGCAGCGTGTGCGTTTTTGCGTTGCGAGGATGAAGAGGGAGTATCTGTACAGTTGGTGTCTGCAAAGGCAAGAGTAGCTCCCATGAACTCTCCAACAATTCCACGTCTTGAATTGTTAGCTGCAGCGATTGGAGCTCGATTGTCAAATTCCATTTTAGAAGATCTCAAGATGCCATTAAAAACGTATTACTGGACAGATTCCATGGTTATCCTCTGTTGGATTACGCGGAAAGAGCCGTGGAACACTTTTGTCGGAAATAGAGTAAAAGAAATACGAGATCTGACAGACATTAAAGCTTGGAAGCATGTGCCAGGCGATATGAACCCTTGTGATTTGCCATCCCGATCTTGTAACTGGAGGCAGCTCCTGCAATCAAAGTGGTGGGAGGGACCACACTGGTTAAAACAGCCGGAAGAGCTTTGGCCCCAAGCAGAAATTCTCTATCCTGAAGAAGCTTTGTCAGAGTGCAAAAAAACTATAAGTGCTTCTGTTAACTTCACTATCAATGAAAAGTTCAGTGATAGACTTTTGTACTCTTCTCAGTATACGAAACTTTTACGTATGACTGCTTGGATCATAAGATTTTCCCATAACGCAAGTAAGAAATCCCCTAAGATTATCGGTGAACTTACAAACACAGAGCTTGATGTGGCAGAGAAGGCAATTATAAGTTTGATACAACGTGAATGGCCATCTGATGTGAAAGAAAAAATACTCAGAAACAATACAGTTTTTTGAAGATGATAGCATCCTAAGAGTTACAACTAGACTCATACTAAGTGATGACGATGAGCAATTTCAGAAACCTATAGTACTTCCAGATCATGTTATCGTACGAAGAATGGTAGAACACACTCATCAAGTTTTAAAGCACGGAGGAATGTTAGTGACATTGGCATTTTTACGACAACGCTTCTGGATCCCTAAGGGTCGAAAGGTGGTACGAGAAGTAATTCGTCAATGTTTTCAGTGTAGAAAGATCTCGACAAAACCTGTGATTCCTGAACCATCACCTTTGCCTCCAGACCGAATTCACAGAGTAGCAAGTTTCCAGGTCTCAGGAGTTGATCTGGCGGGCCCTGTGTTCCTTCGAAGTGGGCAAAAGGCATGGATTGTACTGTTCACATGCGCTGTCTACATAGCGGTTCACTTTGAATTTGTTACATCTCTTTCAACTGAAAGTTTTATTCAAGCCTTACGACGCTTTTTTGCACGGAGAGGTCGTTCTTCAATCATGTACTCGGATAACGGCACTAACTTCACAGGAACTGCTCGGGCCCTCAAGGCGATTGATTGGTCTTCAGTTCAAAGTGAATGTGCCATTGAACAAATCCAGTGGCGTTTTAATCCACCTCCCGCACCTTGGTATGGCGGATGGTGGAAGCGAATGGTGCGAGTACTGAAGGAGCTCCTACGGAATAGTTTGAAAAGAGCATGCGTGACTTACGAAGAGATGTTAACTCTCTTCTGTGATTGTGAGAAAACCATCAACAGTAGACCCCTTACGTATTTATCTGATGACCCGAATGAATTACAACCGTTGACACCTGCACATTTCATTCAAGATCTCTGTGAAGGAGATACAGTGGATTTAGACGTGGTGGATTCTCGCCATCTTCTAAAACGTATACGATACGTCCAGTCATTAAGACAAAATTTACGGCAACGTTTTCTAAAGGAATATTTGGGAGAGTTGGTGCGGCATCCCAAAGTCCCTTCCAATGGAAGGAAAATGTCCGTAGGCGAAATCGTTCTAGTGCAAGCTAACAATTCTAATAGAATAACTTGGCCACTAGCTAGAGTGATCGAGTTATACACAGGAAAGGACTCAGTTCAAAGAGTTGCTAAGTTACGTACTGCGAGTGGAGAAATTATTCGGCCCCTCCAGAGAATATACTCGTTAGAATTGACTTTCGATGAAGCTGCTAAATTTCCAGGCTACTATAAGAAGATTACCGAGGAAGAGAGGGTGGACAGAAGGGTTACGAAACTAGACTTGGTTGTTTCTAAAAGCCCCTCTCCAGTTCCAGTGATAGTTCAGAAGACTAGATGTGGACGAAACGTGAAGGCTCCAACTAGACTGAACTATTCAAAGTGATTAAGATTTGTGTTGCACAATCATGCAACACAAAGGTGGGAGTATGTTGTAACTCCAGTTAAGCCACTTCCTAAAAACTATGACGTCAAACCATTTTGGTAGTGATATTGTGAAAATGAATCTGGCAACAGATAAGAATCGGGAAAATGTTTTTGTTCTTTCGATAAAGTGGACCTTGAAAATAAGTGGATGTAAAACAGTTACGAAAATATTGGCTGTAAGATTTAATTAAGTTTTAAGTGTCCTTTTAAGTATTAATAAATGTTTTTATAATAAAATAATAAGCCCGGCTCCAGTTTCTACAATCGCAGACTAAAAGTTGTTCTTATGACTGAAGAATACCCTCATTGGAAAAGCAAAAGAAAACTAAATTTCTGTCAAAGTGAGTTAGACTAAAGCGAAGAGATTTTGAGGGAAATCTTTCGAACGATGGCTCAGAAGATGAAAATACAAAACACACTAGTGGTCATAATTATGAAGACAACAGGAGATTGCACAGCAAAAAAAAATTTCTGAGATGCTGAACTTTGAAAGTACAAATTATTAGGGTTTTTATTATTTTAAAATGTCATTGTAAAAGTTAGATAAAATAAGGACAACGTGTGTTTTGCTCCAAAAAAATAAATAAATATATAAAATAACTTTCTAATGCCCCTAGTGTTTCAGTTTTGCGTATAGAGTTAAGCTTTGAAAATTGACTAAATTTAAGTAATTAATATCTCCTGTTCTAACTAACAAAGAAAAAATTACCAAAAATTTTCATTTTCAGAAAAAACACCCTTTCCAACGATGTATATAATGTTAATTGGTGGGGGAAATCCCCTCCCCCTCAGTTAGGTGAAGTACACCAAAAATGAGACTAATTAACTAATTGATTAAAAAAAACTAATTCGAAATTAGAATTCAGCCTTCGAGGTGTAGATCACAGGCATACGTTCGAATATTGTGCCAAGTTTCAGCAAACAAACAGAGCCCGTCATTTTTATAATATACAGATTTATTTAGTTTGTAAAACATATAGCATAACTAATGGTTTATTTCCTTGCTTTGAATTTTAGCACAATCTTTAATTATTTTAACTTCTAATGATTTGAAGCTGGGGCACCTAATACTCTCCTTCTTTTCCCAATGCAAAATATTTTTGAACCCTTTATATATTACTTATGTAGGAACACTTTATTATCGATTACACACATGTAAATGGATAATCGATTTTTTTATCATTTATTGTGGATACTTATCAAAATTGATTTAAATAGTTTCTAAATGTCAGGAATGATTTATGCCATTTCTAAGAAAGTGACTCATTCGTCAAAAATGGCCATTGAATAACTTTTTAAAAAATTCTTCAACATTTAACATCCAGAGAAGAGTTGGAATTTTTTGCAAAATCAAATTCAACATTAAACGGGCAACAACATTTTACTTTGGAGCCAAAATAGAATTTGATATCTCCAATATACAGAGGTGCGGTACTGAACTCTTTGGGACATTCCAACCGGGTCAAGAATCTCAAATCACGAGACTCGTGTTTAAAAAGTAATCTTAGTATTCTTATCGAGAACTACTCAGTATCAAATCAGTGATTTGAAATATCGTTTTCAGGCTGACACGTTTATCCATTTTTCGAACTTTCACCTACCGGACAATTCAAAGACCTCAAGATGACGTTTTAAGTGCTGGGAGAACACTGACTCCGGCACCACTAACCACATTCGAAGTCACGAGACGGGAAGCTGTACCCACGTGAGTGGAAATTCACGTGAGGGTGAAAACGAGAGCTTTTTCCACGCAGAATTCTCTATATCAGGGGTAGGCAATCTTCGTGTAGGTGTGAGCCACTCTGATAAAAAGTGAAGGATATAGAGGGTGTTTTTTTAGAGGTATAGAACTTTGAAATGGAATAAAACAAAAATGATTTTTTTAAATTGACATGAAGTTTATTTTATTCGAAAGATAATCTTCTGGCGTTATGATTTAAATATGACTTCTGGCATATGACGGCCACGACTTGCTCGGACGTAGTCTAATCTGGAGGTTCAATTTTCGATTACTTTTCCCAACATTTGTGGTCGTATATCGGCAATAACGCGGCGAATATTGTCCACCAAGTGGTCAATTGTTGTCGGCTTATCGGCGTAGACTAGCGACTTCACATATCCCCACAGAAAATAGTCAAGGGGCGTTAAATCGCACGATCGTGGAGGCCGCTTCACGGGCCCGAAACGTGAAACTATGCAGTTACCGAACGTATCCTTCAATAAATCAATTGTGCCACGAGCTGTGTGACATGTTGCGCCATCTTATTGAAACCACAGCTCCTGCACATCATAATTGTTCAACTGATGAACGAAAAAGTCAGTAATCATGGCTCTATAGCGGTCACCATTGACTGTAACGTTCTGGCCAGCATAGTTTTTCAGAAGTACGGACCAATTATTCCACCAGCCCATAAAGCACACCAAACAGTTAGTTTTTCTAGATGTAACGGTGTCCCAGCATACACTTGAGGATTATCATCACTCCAAATACGGCAGTTTTGTTTATTGACGTATCCATTCAACCAAAAGTGAGCTTCATCGATAAACGAAATTCGCTTATGAAAATCGGGATCAACGGCAATCTTGTTTTGGGCCCATTCACCGAATTCACGCCTTGAGCTGTCATGTGGCTTCATGTTGAAATGACAAACCAAACTAAACATAAATCACTTGACAGTTGCCAAAATGGCGGCCAGTCAAAAAAGTGTTGCCAACTTAAAGTTCTATACCTCTAAAAAAAAAACACTTTATTAAAGCTGCTACCAAAGTCAAAAAAAATGATTGCCACTTTTGCACTTTTGGTGACCATTTTGAAAAATGTATAAGAGCAGCTTAAAAAGTAGATAACCGATTCGCTATTAATACTACTATTAACAACAAATTAAAAAATTATGATACGCTACAAAAACAAGCAAAGTTTCAGTGGATATATTTTTTAATCTAAAGATATGAGCTTGCAATAAAAGGAAATATTCTACAAATGTTCAAACATAATACAGATGTTGTTGTTGTTGCATGTCCCCCTGGTCCAGAGCATCTAGACCAGGTCCATGAGACTATGTCGCTGAAGCAGCTCTACAAGTCCACGCTCCCCCTCACTCCACAGCAGCTCCGCCAATGCATTCTAGGATGTGGGCAGGTGAAGCAGGACGAGAACAACGGCGAGGCGAAAAAGTTTTCATTAATACAAATGTTGCTAATGTATAACGAAATGAAAGACAAATGTGCAAACTCATACAAGCCTTGGTTCATATCTTATTCAGGAATTTATTTTTCAGGGAAATATAAAAGTCGTTTCCACAAAAATATACCCCCCCCCCCCCCCCAAGAAAAAGCACCGTAAAAACGGACCATTTTGAAATACGAATTAGATGCAAAAATATAGGGAATCATTGATGCTGTTACTTTAACTGAAAATATTCTATCTGAAATCAACGGCAATAATCCTGTACTATAATACGAGAGATGTTTGACAAGTCGAAAATCGCCCCGGAATTAATAAACTCCGGTAAACTTCGGGGGTCTGGGGTTTTTGGCCACGGGGAATCGATTGGCACCGGTTTTGAAGCGCTACGGTCGAAAAGTTCGGAGTTACAGATAGGATTCATTAAAAGTTTGAGAAGATTTCTTACTACGCCATTTTCTTTATGTTTACTCTTATTGTTATACTGTTTCATAGCAACCACGTTTTAACAATGTATTTCATATTTAGGCAGGGATTCAAGTGAAACAGCACTGCGATCGCTTCGAATTGCAATTGCTACTGGAAATGAATTACATTATCATCAACTTAAATTGGCATGACGTCACTACGGGTGGAGCCAATAAGAGCTCACAAGCACTCAGCGATCTCCTCTTATTCGCCAAGTAGGCTGTGACGTTTTATCTAGCTCGTTTTTCATAGGCAAACGTCACGCTGACGTCACGATGTTTTTATCAAGAAACTTTCTAATGTAATTCATTTCCAGTCGCGATTGTAATTTGCGATTGCCTGTTTCACTTGAATCCCTGCCTTAATCACATCAGCGTAAATTTATGTTTTTATGGTATTTGTCAAATAATTTTTGGCAACATGCTAGAATTGTTATTGTTTTTGAAATTTAAAAGAGATCGATCAAAATAAAGTTAGAATTGGGAATGGGCAGCGGTAAGGCCCCTATATAGACAGGCCGACGCATCAAGCTTAAGTTTCACCACTTTGGATCCAACTCATAAACTTTCACTTTCATTTTTTATTGTTGAGGAAATAGGGTTACCGGAGCAAAGTTTCGGGACATTGCCAAGCTTTGTTAATTTACGTAAAAAGTTACCAAAAAGCGATAACTGGCCAGAAAAGACAATCCTCACACACGCGCTGGATCTTAAGTGGTAATCTTGATGCGTCGGTTCGTCTATATAGGGGCCTGAGGGCGCGGTTGTCCAATCGGTTAGTCGGCGGACTCGTAACCGGAGGGTCTTGGGTCGATCATTTAGCCGCCGATCAAAGATCCACCGTCTTCATTAATGGTTGCTGGGGGACGTTAAAAATGTTCGTGGTCACAAAATCCTCCAAGTGAAGCGAAACCTCTGGGGTGTGCTGGGCCAAGGGTTTACTCGGCCCTTGGGCCTGGTTAAAAATGAACAGAGCGCTCTTCAGGGCCAGATCCCGGTTAAAAAGTGAGTTGTGGTATGTATGGGGGGGGGGGGAACCTGGAGTGTAAAGTGAAGTGAAAGTCAAAACCAACTGGAACCAAATGCGAACAGAGACTCTGCATCCATTCGCATCAAATCCTCCCGCATCAAATCCTTCGGCGCCAAATGAAATTAAATTAGGTGTGATTTTACGGTGAGCATGGATTAAATAGGGTTGTGTTTATAAAAATAAATTACGGCTGTTTTGAATGCGTAATTGCAACCAAAGGCTCAAAAATGCTTTTCAAGTTTATCTAAATAAGTATTTCGCACTTTAGAAAAAAACACGAGTTTACAAACCCCCTTTTTTTTAACCGAGCGGGCTCGGTCCCCTGGTACACGTTAGGGGTAATACGAGGAATGGTTCCCAAGTCGAAAATCGCCCCAGAATTAATTAACTCCGGTAAACTTAGGGGTCTGGGGTTTTTGGCCACGAGGATTCACGAGGTTTGGTTTTTCTAAATAAATTTGTCAAAAATATTGAACTTCAACACACTTCAATCTTTACGCTGCTCACTTTGTAC
>JAXGGA010011608.1:0-41810 GCA_038373865.1 Uloborus plumipes | reverse complement strand
AAAAATTTAAATAAAAAAAAGGGAAGGAAATTCCCTACAAAAAACATCGGGAACCCCCACCATGGGGGGCCCCCCTTTTATGGGGGGGCCCAAAGGGGGCTTTTCAAGCCCTTTTAAAAATTATTTACTTTTCCAATTCCCCCTAAGTATGAAAGGGGTGCGGGATTTTTGCCAAAACCCTTTAAAAACCCCTTTTAATTTTCGTTGGCTTTTTATGGGGGAAAACCCCGAAAAATTTAATTTTTAATTTCAAATAAAGGGAAGGTATTCCCCAAAAAAAGGGGTTTTGGGAAATTTTGGGGGGACCAACTTGAACAGAAAAACCCCATTTGACTTTTTTGGTAAAATTTCGGGGCCCAAAAAAAAAAATTACCTGGGTGGGGGGGGGGAAAAAATTTCCAAAAAAGCAAAAAACTTTTTTCCCCCAAACACCCGGGGACCCCAAATTGGGGCCCCCCCTATGGGGGGAAAGTGGAGGTTAACCCTCCCCAAAAAAAAATTTAGTAATTACCCCATTGCCCAAAAGTTTGTAGATTTCCCCTGACTCCCCCCCAAAAAGGCCCAACCCCTTTAAATTTCCCAAAAATTGTTTTATTTTTGGGTGGGCCCCCCAAAAAAATAACTTTTTTTTTTTCCGATGATGGAAAATTGCAAAAAAGGGTTTCCCAATCACCCCCCCGGGGGGGGAAAAATTTGAAACAGAAAAAAATTTGAAAAATTTTTTGGTAAAATTTTCCCTTGGGCCCCAAAATTTAAATTAGGGGGGGGGGGGAAAAAAATTCCCCAAAAAAGCAAAAAATTAACTAAAAAAGGAATCAGACACCTTTGGGCCCCCATATGGGAAAGGGGCCCAAAAATGGAGGTTCAAACCCCTTCAAAAAAAAATTAGTTTTTTCCCCATTCCCCAAAAAGTTTTTGTGGGAGTGCTGATTTTTCCCCCCCCAAAGCCTCAACCTTTTTTTAAATTCCCGCATTGTTAAATTAAGGACCGGCCCCAAAAAAATTAAAAACCTTTTCTATTCGGATGTTGGTTTGCAAAAAAGGGTTTCCCCTTTGGGGGGCCCCCCGGGGGAGCAAAGTGCACAGAAAAACATTTGACATTTTTGGTCAATTTCTTGATCTGCCTCAATCGTGTTGAAGTTTGGAAAAAATGCAGTTTTTTTTGAGATTTTTAAGAAATTATTTAAAAAAAAAAATTAGCACCTAGCATCTAAAAATGCATCATATATGACAAACAATGCAATTATTTTAAGACAAATGCGCCAAAAACATCATTTCAACGTTTTGACAAAATTTATTAAAAAGGTATAAAAAAACAGGAAACTGCCAAATCTTCTACGCATTTTTAGAAAAGGGAGGAATTATATCACAGACCTCAAATTTTTTTACGATACTTCTATGCCCTCAGTGGCACTTTTTCCGCCCTACCCGTGATCAACAATAGAAGAATTTTTTTTAAATAATTTGCTAAAAATCTCGAAAAAACTACATTTTTTCCGAACTTCAACGCAATTGCGGGAGATCTAGAAATTGACTAAAAAATTTAAAACTTTTTCTGTGCACTCTGCTCCCCCAATGGCACCTTTTCCGCAATACCCATCATCGAAAAAAAAAAAAAGTCAATTTTCGGCCCACCCTACTGCAGGGGCGGATACAAGGGAGGGGCGATGGGGGGCGATCGCCCCTCCCTTGAGGAACTCTTCTCCAGCAGTTTTTCGACTTCGAAGTTCAAAAAAGGCAATTTTAGATGATGTTCGATGACACGATGAGAAGTAGTTGAGATTCGGGACTCTGACCTTGAATTTTTTCGAAATTGAAGACCGAAACATTTGTAATAAACATGTATCAACCAGGATATGTGGTAAAAAAAAGGGGGGCAAATAGGAAAAAAACAATCGCCCCTCCCTTGGAACATTTCTGGATCCGCCCTTGCCCTACTGCTTATACGTAATTCTAAATTTTCATCCGATTTCTCGTTGGGGGGCCGTCCATAAATGATGTCACACTTTTTTCAGCATTTTGGACACTCCTCTCCCTTTGTCATTAAGTACTTTTCTTAAGCTACTTTTTATCAACATATTTTTATTAAAAAATGCTAGACGTCAAACTTCTTTTTACTCTTCCCCTCTCCCTTGCCACTAAGTCCCAATTTCACTAACTGAACCCTCAGAATTAAGGGGAGGGGGGTCTCCTTTGGAGCGTGACATCATTTGTGTTGCGGCAATCCATAACAACTTCTTCATTGCCAATCAGAATTGTCGAATTCATTGAGGAAAGAGGAAGCGCGCGATATTTTCGCGTGAGTTTGATTTTTGTGAATGGCAAGTCTTCCATTTTTAGCGTGATGGTGCGTGTTTTGAAACTCTGTAACCTTTGATTGGTTTAATGAAATGTAGCAAAGTAGCATATCAAATTGAAGGAAATTTAAACCTCTACAACTCTGTTAGTGCAAATTTTTAGGGAAAAAGGATCTTGGAAGACACTGGGCGTAAATGTTTGACACAAAGAGCTAGTTTTTACGAAAATTATGGATTTTTCACAACATATAGGGTAAGTGCTCCAGTAGTCAGCCAGTCTCCAGTAGTCGGCCACAATGACATAAAACTCCTCATAAATAGTACATTTTTAATTCAAAATCAGATATGACGCATTCACACATTCATGTACCTATCCTCAATCGTCAACTAGTGACAGTTAAGTTTTGGGTACTTTTTTTGAATTAGTAATGAGTCATTTCATTTTGAATGGTGTGCCCGTCATCCAAGATTTCGATTCTGCTTATTTTTCAGCTAAGATGATTCTTTGGTCGACTATTGGAGTTGACAACAGCTTGGATTTTAACATAATTTTTTTTTCTATTTCTAAAACAAGTAGGTGATTCACTATCAGAAAGGTTCATTCTAAAGTTTTACCTTGCTTTTGCTGCTGTATTGATAGCTGAAAGTTCTAGGTTAGCCAAGATCAACAAAAGATCTCTTAAATGGCCGACTACTGGTCCTTTTACCTTACCCGGAGAATTATTAGAAATTCGACAAATATGTGTATAAACACTGTTATAGGAAGTTAATTTAGCTTGAATTTTTATTTTGAACCTATTTTTCCCACAATTTCCACAATTTATTCGAGAAACCCAAAGTTTGTTTCCCCCCTCCCACCTTTAGCTCACCCCCCCCCCCCCCCCCAGTATCGGGGACATTCAGTATGTTTACTTACTAGCTACCCCTAACAATATTCTGAAGTCAAATACTCTCGCATTTTCCATGCATTCTATAATGTATTCATTGATTGGACTAAAGTGAATTGAAAGTTGAGGGGTTGCATTTCGAAATGTTGTATGCAAATTTTGTAAATGAATTTACTTTTTATAGAGATAACCCATTTATGCCCAGTAGCCGAAAAACGGGACGCTTGTTAGTTACTGCATACAAAAACCTGTAATGGGTATATCATTTTACTACAGCTGTTTTTCCACAAGTTAAATAGTCCTTCTTCTTGACATCTATTTTCAGACAAATCAGTCAATCAACTATCCAGCATGGGTAACCACAAGCAAGTAAGTTTTTTTTTCTTTGCGAACTTATCTTTCATAAAATTAAACTATTTTAAAATTATTTGCTTAAAATTGATCACAGATGCCTTCTGTAATGTTAATTTGCGAAAGTAAGGTCGTATTTTGCTCACATATCTGCAAAATATCCCATAAACAGGACATTAAATAACTTAATAAATATGGCAACGGCGAACTATTTTAAGCTTAAAATGTATGTAAACCATTACAAGCAAGAGTTATTTTAAGCAGATAAAAATTGAAAAAAATTGTTAAAAAAAAAAACTTGGTCATAAATGGGTTAAAAACTTTTTGAACCACCCTCGTTTTGCAATGAGGGGTCGGAAATGCTTTCACGACGTGGTGGAACTTGACTATGCCGGGAATATTCCAGACTGTTCGGAGTTCCAAACGCCGAAGATGTTAAGTGTGCATTGCTGCCGGTGGAAAAAACATCGAACACTAACTTTTATACATGTGTTATTAAAAAGTTTTTTCGCTCACGATCTTTCTATTTTGTGGTGCTTCTGTGTACATCACCGCTTCAGGAAAGCATTTCCAGCCCCCCCCCCCCATTGCTATAGGATTTCGAGTATTCAGGATGCAAACTACCCCTCTTAAAAGTTCTGAAACATTTTGCTGGGACACATTGTTTATACATATATTAAACATTAGCTGGCAATATCTAGAGAAAATTACAACGTTAAGAAGACACAAATAAGCAGGGATACTGCAAACACGTGTTTTTAATGCAAAAATGTTTTTTTTGCATTAAAAAAAATGTTTTTTTTTGCATTGAAAAAGGCGTTCCTTGTAACGCCGAAACACGTGTCTGCAGTATCCCTGCTTATTTGTGCCTTCTTAACGTTGTAATTTTCTCTACATCTTTTGCACCAAGGTATTCGTAAACTTTATTAGCTGGCTAGTTCAAAAATTCCATACTCCACAAAAATTTTGCGTACCAATGTTTTATATTATTTACACATTACGGTTCTGTATGTCACTTTTCTAGTGCAATTTTTATTTAATCAGGTAGTAAAATTTTTGCTTTTAAATCTAAGGATAAAAAAATATAATTCTTTGTTTACGTATGCACATTGCACGATTTAGAATAAAACCGTTTTCACAATGATAAATTCGTTTCGAAACGTATAACTTGACTTTCTTGCTGTCTGCACAACACAAAAGGTAATCCGATATCCATTTGTTGAATAAAGATATACAGACAACATTATGCAAATATACAGCAGATACACAGCAAATGAAGCAGAGCAATAAAATATTCTTTCCTTTTTCTGAAAGTCAATTGAGAATAAGTTTCATTGATTAACTAGCGATACCAACATCAAATAGCGCTTAAATATGCACTTCATTTCCCTAAGCACAAAAGAACTACTTTATGCTTCATGTAAAATTTAAATATTAAGTTACACATGCAAGAGAAGGAAATCCAATTAACTGTTTACTGTATGGATTATGTTTATACAGCACGAGAATATATTTTCTACTTTAAATTTCTCATGTTTGGAAATGACCCACACACAAATACTATAGTTACTTTTTTAAACCTGTAACAGGCTTTTAATTAAAACACTGATACAGAAGTTAGCTTTTGAGGCATATCTTGAAAAATTTAAACCAGTTTATATAATTTTGCTGTAATTTCTAAGTAGAGATGCAGCTATACCCAGTACTGAAAACAAAAAAAGAGACTTCATTTGGAACTAGAACTGACTCAGAGAAAATAAAAAATACATTTGGAACTTACTGGATTTGGATTTCGTATTTTGGAATTGATGTTTTTCACGAAAATAATACTAACAGGGTGTGCTATGTGCTTAAATTTCTCAAATCATTTATTGTGACTTTACTTATGCTATGCCAGTTGCTGTATACTTTTTACAAATTTCATGTTCTTTCTGGTGATGATCCTACGAATAAAGAATTTTCTCTAAATCCTGCATTCGTAATTTTGGACACCATACTGCAATCTCATCCGATTCTCATATGGTACCTCATGTGGTTGCGTAAAGAAAAAATTAGAAATTTGCTGATATCTATCTCTAAGTTGAATGACGAAGTTAAAGCAAATACTAAACGCGCAATGAACTCGAAAATAGTAAATGTTACTTTCGTAAGTGTTGTTAGGATTTATTGCGTCAATTGCATCAAAAGTTTACTTCAAGGCTTATAAAGATTATCTAGCGAAAGATTACATTGCGTATGCGTTAATGAGAACACAAGAAATGTATATTCCATCTCTATTTTCGTTTTTGCACTGTCATATTTGCTGTGTCTTCACCGAAATGTTAGAAAGCATAAAACAAAAACTAGACAGCGCAGGGTACATTCGGATCACAGATGGCTTAAAACAGTATTTGAGGATTTCAAAAATGATATCAAACTTCAACACTTTGTTTGCAACACCACTCCTTATTTACATAATACACTGCTCGACATTGAAAATGCAACACCAAGAAGGAGTGGTCAGAAATTGATGAAATTTGGTAAGAAGACAGAGACAGCATGGAACAATAAGTGATATTTACACTGCTCGACATTGAAAATGCAACACCAAGAAGGAGTGGTCAGAAATTCATGCAAATTTTACCGTAGACGCACGTCACTGAGTTATGCAAATGATATGAAATGCGCAGCTCTCCGACGCACGTGAAGTAAGATATAAGAGAATGAAGTTGAAAAGTGGGCTATGTTCATGTTGGTTTTTCTGCCAGACTAATTATCGGAGAAATTTGGTTTTTGTCTCGAAGGATACGTGTGATAGGAGGAAATGCCACGCCGTCCTCAACGAAGACACTTCCAGCATATAGATGACTTTACAAGGGGTATGGTGATCGGACTGAGAAGGGGAGGTTGGTCCATACGTCAAATTGCAGCTGATACCCACATGGATGCAAGCACTGTGCATCGGCTGTGTCGGAGATAGTTGGAAAGAGGAAATGTAGCCACATTGAGGGGTGCAGGTGCAGCCAGAGTGACGTCAGACCGCTTGGATCGACGGATTCACCGACAAGCTGTGGCGGACCCGCAAGTCACTTGTACGTCGATTCTGCAGCACGTGCAAGGTACCCTGGATGTTCCTGTGTCGACCAGAACCATTTCCCGTCGACTGGTTGCACGTGGCCTGCAATCACGGCGCCCGCTAAGAAGACTGCCATTGACCTCACAGCACAGACTCCAACGTTTGGAATGGTGCCGGACCAGAGCGACGTGGATGGCAGAATGGCAAACCGTAGTGTTCTCAGATGAATCCCGCTTCTGTTTGTCCAGCGATAGTCATCGCATACGTGTGTGGCGTCGACGTGGAGAAAGATCGAATCCGGCAGTAACTGTGGAACGCCCCACAGCGCGACAACGTGGCATAATGGTTTGGGGCGCTATTGCATACAATTCCGTATCACCTCTAGTTCGTATTCGGGGCACTATAACGGCCCAACGATATGTAGATAATGTACTGCGGCCGGTGGCAATCCCCTACCTTCAGGGTCTGCCAAATGCAATTTTTCAACAGGATAACGCCCGGCCTCACAGTGCTCGAATCAGCCAACATGCTCTACGAGGTGTACAGATGCTTTCCTGGCCACCATACTCTCCTGACTTGTCACCAATCGAACATGTGTGGGACGTGATTGGACGCCGTTTACAAAACCTGTCACTGCCTCGTTCAGAGGACGAACTGTGGCAAATGGTTGAAAGGGAATGGAGTGCCATCCCTCAGGACACCATCCGCAGGCTTATTGACTCCATGCCTAGACGTGTTTCTTCGTGCATCGCTGTCCGCCTTGGTCCTACTTCTTACTGAGCCGACGCCGTCCTCGCTCTAAATTTTGCTTATTTATTTTGAAATAAATATCACTTATTGTTCCATGCTGTCTCTGTCTTCTTACCAAATTTCATCAATTTCTGACCACTCCTTCTTGGTGTTGCATTTTCAATGTCGAGCAGTGTATTTCAAAATAAATAAGCAAAATTTAGAGCGAGGACGGCGTCGGCTCAGTAAGAAGTAGGACCACCGCGGACAGCGATGCACGAAGAAACACGTCTAGGCATGGAGTCAATAAGCCTGCGGATGGTGTCCTGAGGGATGGCACTCCATTCCCTTTCAACCATTTGCCCCAATTCGTCCTCTGAACGAGGCAGTGACAGGTTCTGCAAACGGCGTCCAATCACGTCCCACACATGTTCGATTGGTGACAAGTTAGGAGAGTATGGTGGCCAGGAAAGCATCTGTACACCTCGTAGAGCATGTTGGCTGATTCGAACACTGTGAGGCCGGGCGTTATCCTGTTGAAAAATTGCATTTGGCAGACCCTGAAAGTAGGGGATTGCCACCGGCCGCAGTACATTATCTACATATCGTTGGGCCGTCGTAGTGCCCCGAATACGAACTAGAGGTGATACGGAATTGTATGCAATAGCACCCCAAACCATTATGCCACGGTGTCGCGCTGTGGGGCGTTCCACAGTTACTGCCGGATTCGATCTTTCTCCACGTCGACGCCACACACGTATGCGATGACTATCGCTGGACAAACAGAAGCGGGATTCATCTGAGAACACTACGGTTTGCCATTCTGCCATCCACGTCGCTCTGGTCCGGCACCATTCCAAACGTTGGAGTCTGTGCTGTGAGGTCAATGGCAGTCTTCTTAGCGGGCGCCGTGATTGCAGGCCACGTGCAACCAGTCGACGGGAAATGGTTCTGGTCGACACAGGAACATCCAGGGTACCTTGCACGTGCTGCAGAATCCACGTACAAGTGACTTGCGGGTACGCCACAGCTTGTCGGTGAATCCGTCGATCCAAGCGGTCTGACGTCACTCTGGCTGCACCTGCACCCCTCAATGTGGCTACATTTCCTCTTTCCAACCATCTCCGACACAGCCGATGCACAGTGCTTGCATCCATGTGGGTATCAGCTGCAATTTGACGTATGAACCAACCTCCCCTTCTCAGTCCGATCACCATACCCCTTGTAAAGTCGTCTATATGCTGGAAGTGTCTTCGTTGAGGACGGCGTGGCATTTCCTCCTATCACACGTATCCTTCGAGACAAAAACCAAATTTCTCCGAAAATTAGTCTGGCAGAAAAACCAACATGAACATAGCCCACTTTTCAACTTCATTCTCTTATATCTTACTTCACGTGCGTCGGAGAGCTGCGCATTTCATATCATTTGCATAACTCAGTGACGTGCGTCTACGGTAAAATTTGCATGAATTTCTGACCACTCCTTCTTGGTGTTGCATTTTCAATGTCGAGCAGTGTACAAGTGTGCTTGATCATTACAGGGGATGTTGTAGATCTGCAACAATACAAATGGAATGCTAGAAATGTTATAGAAATAATTTTTTATGTGTATTTTTTGGTAGGAACCATCGGGCTGGTTACAATGTATGCTGCTGAAATACCTATCATTATGAAAGAAATTAAAGACGCTTGCTTGGACATTGAAATTAGTGAGGTACACTACAGTTTGTCAAAATCAGAGAGGCGATTGCTTAAGAATGTTTTAAAGAGAAACATACTGATCTTATCCGCTGGTAAAACTTTTGATTTAGATAGAACCATACTATTTAAAGCAATATGTGCTGTGACAGCCCAAGTTCTGGTATTCTCACAGATTTTGCAGTGAAAACAACAAAATGACTGAAATCTAACCGCCGATAGACTGGCTGCAGGGTCAAAGAATCAGACCTCTCACGCCCAAAGACACAGGTTCAAACTTGGTCCCAGGCGATGGATTTTCAAGATGCAGAAAATCGCTAGCGTCCATGTCGTAGGATTATGTGGCCTGGAAAAGATCCCTCGAATGCTCACTTGGTATGGAGTATCTCTTAACAAAATTTAAATATTAATGCCTAGCGTCCCTTTTTAGGGACGGTCCTAAAAAAGTGTTTGAATTTGCCAAAAATAAAAATTTCAACCAAATAATAGTGTTGAATTATTACTTTGGTATTGTTTCAATTCATTATTAACAGATTGCAGCACATAACCGTTGTAAAGTGTGTTCTGTAGCTGTTTTATTATGATCGTTATTAAGATCACAATCTCAAAAACAAAAAGCTAAGTTTTAAAAATCATTCTCAGCTTCCCAGTTTATGTTGATTGCTGCTTTCATTTCTTCTTATAAAATGTCTTTTTAAATATTATATCGTAGGCAGAAGAAAAAAATTAATAAAAAAAGAATGTACCTTCTGGTACCTAACCTTTTCTTTTTTTAATAAGAAAATTATTTTTTTACATGATATTTTTTAAATTATTTTTCCTGTCCATTAAACACTATTTGTAACCAGTATGCAAACTATCTTTGAAAAAAAAATGTCAGGCATTAATGAGTTGAATTCCTAAAGTAGTTTTGCATCGAATAAAGTCTAGGTGCCTCCATCTGATGGGGATACTGGGCGTCAAAATTCTCGAGGCAATGGCCATCGACGATAGTAGTTCCACATGAAAGAATGATTTCCAGTCTAGGGAAATGCACTAGGTCTGAAAATGGTGAGTAGCCGATATGCAGCCCCGTTTGAAACAAACAACTAAAATCTAACCATCGCACTCGGCTTTCAATGACTGACTTCCATTTTAACTTTTGCTAAAATATGGCAATAAAATGCACCGAAAAGTGGTTAGGAGCCGTAAGTGCAAGCTACATTCGCACCGGGGACATTCTTTATCCCAAACTTTCTAAAATATACAGCACTGTCTGCTAACCGTATACTGAGGCTGTTCACGCATTTTTTAGTCGATGCATGTTGTACTCACATTCTTGTGTTCAAATGTTTTATTTGATAGCCCTTATAAAAACAAACCTCTCAAGCCTGAGACGATAGTTTTGACTTTTAAAAACGTTGAACAATTGAAGGGCTTGGAGGATGAAGGGGCTAAGTTACATTTTAAAAAATGAACACTCCGTACAATGGTAAGCAATGGAGACAGGTAAGCAAATAAAACTTGTTGCATCAAACAGTAGATGTCAATAGACCAATTTCATACGCACACTAATGACAAAACCAGAAAACAAAAAAGCTGCAACAACAAAACTTTGAACTTTAATTGCTTCTGTTTTGCCACTTAACTTATTGCAATTAAAATGCTTGAGAGATGAAGGCTCTTTTTAGCCTACTTTCCCGTTAAAAATAAAAGAAAGACGAAAAAAGTATTAAAAGTAGCTTAATGCATCTAAAAAATATCGCCAAGTCCAAAAAATATCGCCAAGTTAAAAAAATATCGCCAAATTCAAAAAATATCGCCAAGTTAAAAAAATAAAAAGGTAAAATGAATATCGAAAAATTAAAAATTTGAAAGTAGGGTATTGAGATGGGGAATTTGTGTGTCGGTCGGTCTGTCGGTCGGTCTGTCTGTCCCCCCCTAATAACTTTTGAATGAACACTCCGATTTGGACAAACTTTTTTTTGTTGGAAAGATCTCGGCGAGTACAGCTCATTCCCATATTTGATTTTTTGATTTGAACAATTTTTGGTTCAACTTTGAGCCGTTCAAAAAACCGGTCCCGCGATACTAACTTTTTAATGAACAGTCCGATTTGAACAAACTTTTTTTTGTTGGAAAGAACTTTTCAAGGGTACTTCATTCCCGTATTTACATTTCCGATTTGAACAATTTCTCGTTCAACATTGAACCGCTCAATCAAGCTGTCACCCCTAATAACTTTTGAATGAACAGTCCGATTTAAACAAACTTTTTTTGTTTGAAGCATCTCGGCAAGGATACTTTATTAACGTATTTAAATTTTCAATTTGAACACTTTTGGTTCAACATTGAACCGCTTAAGCAACCTTTCTCCACCTAATAATTTTTGAGTGAACCTTCCGAATGGAATAATTTTTTTTTTTGTTCGAAAGATCTCAGCGAGTGCAGCTCATTCCCATATTTGATTTTTCGACTTGGACAATTTTTGGTTCAACTTTGAACCGTTCAAACAACCGGTCCCGCGATGCTAACTTTTGAGTGAACAATCCGATTTGAACAAACTTTTTTTTTTTGTTCGAAAGATCTTTTCAAGGATACTTCATTCCCGTATCTACATTTTCGATTTGAACAATTTTTCGTTCAACATTGAACCGCTCAATCAAGCTGTCACCCCTAATATCTTTTGAGTGAACAGTCCGATTTAAATAAACTTTTTTTTGTTCGAAGGATCTCATCAAGGATACTTCATTACCGTATTTAAATTTTCAATTTGAACACGTTTTCGTTCAACATTGAACCGTTCAAGCAACCTTTCCCCACCTAATAACTTTTGAGTGAACCGTCCGAATGGAATAAACTTTTTTTTGTTTGAAAGATCTCGGAGAGGCTTTCCCACACATTCCCATATTTCGCTTTTTGATTTGAACCATTTTTCGTTCAATAATGAACCGTTCAGAAAAAAAATTAACATTAGCGTCTACGGGGAATTTAAGTTGAATGTTGATCCTGAACTTAAAGTCGAATTTCCTTCAAACTAACTTTGTAAGAAAATGGTTTTGATAAATAATGTTTGTAACGTACTTTTCTGAGTAATTTTCTGTGAGGACTCTGATTCCGACTCCGACTCCGCAAACATGGCGGAAATGCAGGCTCAGAAAAAAAAAATTACTGACTTGCAGACGATTTTTTGTTTATTTATTCATTTGTTTTATTTTATTTATTATTATTATTATTATTATTATTATTATTTTGGCAGACGATGTTTTTTTTGTAACAAAAATTTTTCATTCACGAGAACATTTTATTTTTTATTTATATTTAACAACTGGCAACAGATTAAAAGTGAAATTGGAGACATTTTATTAACGGACGAGTTTTTTTTTTCTTTTTTTTTCTATGCTCTTTGTACTTTTATTGATTTATTTATTTTTATTATTATTATTATTATTATTATTATTATTATTATTATTATTATTATTTTGAAAACGATGGAGGTTTTTTTCTATGGAGGAACTGTAACAGTTACACTCTTTAAAAGGTGCGACAAAACTTTATTTATTCGTTAATTACTTTTTACGTGTCTATTTCATCTGATGAAAGGGATATATTTTGCTTTTCGAAATCAGCTCTAAGTGCTAAAAAGGTATGTTTGACATAATTTTAATTCTCAGATAATCAAGAGAATAATGATCAGATGCGAGAATGCCGATGTCGATGTACGGGAAAGTAGGCTCGTTTAGTTCTTGACAGAACTTCTTGTTTTTTCTTTTTTTGCAGCAAACGACTTTTTACAGTCGCTGATCAAAATTGTCTAAAACATGTACAAAGTCTCTGTATAAGCATAGAGTGTCTCTCAGTGCACAAAAGAAACTTTTTTTTTTTCTTCCATCGCACGCCCGACGGCACTCGGAGCCAATTTCGAGTTAGAATATTTTGACGAGCTGTGAAAAGTAGTAACCTTAACTATATATTACGCTCGAAGTTCTTGTGCAAATAAGTTTCGAATGTAGATGTAGTCAACTGCTAATATATGTTTTAAGTTCAGTAAATAATGTGTGTTTCAATTTTAATCTCCAGAATTAAGAAGTTTATTGTAGGAACGATTCAGAAAGTCCTCCCTAGAAAAAAAAAGGGCAGAATGAGGTTGGAATGTTTTTTATTTTATTATTTGTCAGGTCTGCCGAAAATTCTAATGTAATTTTTTAACACATATAGCATGATAAAAGTGAGAAGAAAAGGAAAGGGAAAAAAATCTATTTTGAAATTTCTGTGCAGTTGAAAACAAACTGGCTTTAAGTTTTAAAATCAGAGGTATAAAATATAATGACACGACACAACGTGTTAAGCGAATCTTTAAGAAGGAGCTGAAGTAATTATTTTCGAAAACGTTGAAAAAACACAATAGGAGACTGCGTTCTTTACCTTTAGTTACGGGTAATATATGGGTCGTATTTACCATATGCTTACATTTCAGAATTTTTAAGTATTTTTTTTAACTTGCTATTTTTTTTTAGAATCACTAACAGATGTTTTATCACATATTTTAGGTGTGTGAAAAAGTACATGGTTGTACACTTTGATGCATAATTAAGTATTCAAATGCTGTTGTAAAACTTTAAGTTGCAAGGAAAATTGTCGTCCGTTACCATACAAAATCAATATGAAATCTCACTTATAAACTATATCGTAGCGCCTAGAACCAACTTCGTTTGAAATCATTTGCGTCCTTGGAGCTTAAAACGATGTTTGTGATGATTAAAATATTGATCAAAAACTGTATGGCAACGGACTTGACATTTGGTAACGGATTTGACTAGTAACGGACTTGACATTTCAATCAAAATGTCAAATTATGGTTAGATTGTCGAATTTAAAAATTGAACAACAATATGCATTTTCTTAGAGTTGTATAATAAACAATATTTCGGGATAAAAGTTGAGAAAAAGTAAAAATTAATACTAAAATCTTTGGTAACAGACTTGACAAAGAATAAAAATACGCACCTGGAAGAAATCTTGTGCGAAACGCCACAGCAATACTTCTCGACTCAGGAAAACTAGTTACGTCACTAGTTTGTTAAGTTAACTAGATACGTGTCACCTTCTTTTGACTGCAATAAGTACCTTTTTTAGCTAAAATAATCTTAGGGTAACGGACTTGACAAGAACTGCCGGATAAAATATATTCCTACATTTCTTAATGAAAAAAAAATACTATTGTCAACATTTATTATGAATATTATATACTAATCCTCAATATATAAAAATAATTTGTTGTATATACTTTTTTATACAATTAAGTATATAAAAAATAGTTGAACTTGCGAAAATTGGAAATGGACAAGGGTCATTTTCAAAATTTGCTTACATTTGCTGTCCAGAGGTTAAAAAGACGATTTTAAAGCATAACTTATATTTTAAATTCAATGCGAACAATTATTTTCTGCAAGAAATACCCCCAAAAAAATTCTATCACTCAAAAAATTGTTAAAATTTATTTATTTATTTTTATATAAGTCTGAAAATGAGAATCAAGGCAAAAACGCTTGTCCATTTCCAATTTTCGCAAGTTTAACTATTTTTTTTATATATTTAATTTTTTATATATTTAGTTTTCCTGAGTCGAGAAGTATTGCTGTGGCGTTTCGCACAAGATTTCTTCCAGGAGCGTATTTTTATTCTTTGTCAAGTCTGTTACCAAAGATTTTAGTATTAATTTTTACTTTTTCTCAACTTTTACCCCGAAATATTGTTTATTATACAACTCTAAGAAAATGCATATTGTTGTTTAATTTTTAAATTCGACAACCTAGCCATCATTTGACATTTTGGTTGAAATGTCAAGTCTGTTACTGGTCAAGTCCGTTACCCTACAGTTTTTGATCAATATTTCAATAATCACAAACATCGTTTTAAGCTTCAGGGACGCAAATAATTTCAAATAAAATTGGTTCTAGGCGCTGTGATATAGTTTATAAGTGAGATTTCATATTGATTTTGTATGGTAACGGACGACAATATTCCTTGCAACTTAAAGTTTTACAACAGCATTTGAATACTTAATTATACATCAAAGTGTACAACCAATTACTTTTTCACACACCTAAAATAAGTGACTAAACATCTGTTCGTGTTTCTGAAAAAAATAGCAAGTTAAAAAAATTACTTAAAAATTCTGAAATGTAAGCATATATGGTGAAAATGACCCACAAGCGTTTTTGCCTTGATTCTCATTTTTAAAGACTTATATAAAAATAATTAAATACATTTCAATAATTTTTTGAGTGATAGAATTTTTTTTGGGGTATTTCTTGCAGAAAATAATTGTTCGCATTGAATTTAAAATATAAATTATGCTTCAAAATGGTCTTTTTAACCTCCGGACAGCAAATGTAAGCAAATTTTGAAAATGACCCATATAAATTTTATCATTTCCCCACTGTTTAATACCAGATTTTTCTATGAGCTTCTAAATAGTGAGCTCGTATGTCAGTAACTAATCGACTTTTGAGAGTGTTTCGTGGAAAGAAGCAAAACATTTTCACGATTCATGGAATCTGTAATGAACCATAATTTTTTTTATAATGAAGCTTTAAAGGCATTATAATAATATAAATTAGACACTTTTAAACAGTTAACCAAACTTACAAAATGAAACTATGATATTGAACTTTTTTTGAATAACTGATCGATTCGTTTGTATCATCACGCAGATCTTGATTTACTTCGCAATAGTCCAATCGTATAATTGCTTTATGTCACGCAACGAAAATACAAATACAAATACAAATACAAATGCGACGACCAGCAGCAGGCTCTGGGCCCAACTGGGCTGGTCCTAGTCAAATTAAAGACCCCAATGAAGATTAATGGCCCTCTTAAAGCTATCTACTCCATTGCTCCTTACCGCCTTTTCCGGTAAACTGTTCCAAGTTCCCACTACCCTGCTAAAGTAGTAATTTTTTCGAATTTCCAGGTTAGCCTGAGGTTTAAACAGCTTAAAACAATGACCCCTTGTCCTGCTTTCCGTGCAAAAATCCAACCCTGCTACATCATTCATTTTAATAAATTTAAATAACTGAATCATATCCCAATCAATGAGTATACAAAATCAATGAGTATTTCAGAGGAGAGGAGGATTGAGGGGGGGGGGGTAGTATTTCCTAAGTCCCAATAAGGCTCGGTTTGGGGGGAGGGGATCGGATCATCAAAAGTGAAGGAATCAAGACTTTTTATCACAGGAAAGGAAGACATGCAAGTCATTTTTCAAAACAATTTTTTTTGGATAATTTTTATTTGATTTTGTCAAAAATACGTTAAATTCTAATGGCAACAGTGTTTTTTTCAGATAGCTTAAAATCATTACTATGAAAAAAAGTAATATTGAAAGAATTTTTGTGATGTGAAACCTGAGTTATCAACAATTTGTAACCTGAGTTACTGAGTGAATAATTAATGAAAAAAACTCTATGTAGTTGTTTACATTCAAATGTAAGTTTTAAAGTAGCTTAGAATCTATAGATTTATGTACAATACTTTGTATCAATCAAAAATTTTAACAAGAGCAGAATTTCAAGTTCTTAGTGAACTAAGTATATCAGATGTCTGTTTTAGGTAACCTGAGTTACCAAAAGAAATTAATTTATTGGTTAATAATTATTATATGTATAAACATATTTTGTATTTCCTAAATAAGTTAAAAGTAGTTTAAAATAAAAAAAAATTCAATAACATTTCCAAAACACTTTTTTCTTCATTAGAATTAGTGTTAAACCAGGCACAAGTGTATCAAATGTAACCTGAGTTACCATGGAATGACCCATATATATATATATATATATATATATATATATATATATATATATATATATATATATATATATATATATATATATATATATTAGGGTGATTCAGAAATGTACGGAAAAAAATAAACTTTGTATTTTTGTGCATAGATTTAAACGACTTTTGTAAGTTAACGGACGATTCAGAGCGAATAGTTTGCCTTTACCGTTTTATGGACGTTGTCAAATCCTTCCCATTTTGACCCATACTTTGTAATGTAGCAGCTACTATCAAAGTGGCTTTCTGTCACTTATATTGTCCCTGTCTAGAGTGGATGCTAGGTGTTTTAGCCGAATAAACTCATACACCTCAAACAACCGAAAGGAAAACAGAAACCACAGCCCAAGCTTGCAGCTGCATTTTCAACCCAAACTGAGATAAGAGATGATGCAGCTTTGGAGCGGGGGGAGGGGGTCGTTACAACTCACTTTGAGCTATTATTTTATTGACTAATTACTTAGTAGAGTAAACTAACATTTTAAATGATTCCATTTTATATGAAGAACAATATTATTTCGGGTAATGAAGTTATATATACTCCAACTCTCGAAATTGCTAATTTTCAGCAGAATTCGATCGCGTTGAGCGACCTCTAAATATTAATCAATTAAGCTAAAATTGTACATACATCACATTCATAAATAGTGTAAAAGAACTGCGGGGTAAGACCAAAGAAATTCAAAAAACATTTTTTTTTGAATCACCCTAATATATATATATATATATATATATATATATATATACATATATTTATAAATGCCTAAAAATTGAGCTTGCATTCAGCTTAAAAACGTTGTCGTGTTTCCACATTGGAAATTTTTTCTCAATAATAACGTTAATCTGGAGGTCAGAAGGAGCAATTTACGACAAAATTGTTTGGGGTTTACCCATAACAATGGTTACTTTTAGTACTTATCATTTAGCAAACAATCGCTTTGACTTTCGCTTAAAAATGTATTTATTTGTTTTTGTCATTAGGATTTACTCCTTATGCTAATTTTACATTGGAAGGGCTTAAGTTAAGAAAGTTTTATTGTTGCATTCGTTGCAGATTTTCTGTTTTCTGGTTTTGTCATTAGTGTGCGTATGAAATCGGTCTATTGACGTCTACTGTTTGATGTACCAAGTTTTAGTTTCTTCCCTGTATCCATTGCTTACCATTGTACGGAGTGTTCATTTTTTAAAATGTAACTTAGCCCCTTCATCCTCCAAGCCCTTCATTTACCACTGCAGCCACAGATTTTTTTTTCGGCGTCACTGCTGCTAATCTGTAAGGGTGATTCTACGGTCAGTGCGATTTTTGTGTCCCCAAAGAAAAAATAATCTGTTTAATTTCACACTAATTATATTATTAGTGATTATAGTGGTAAGGGACGAAATTCCAATTTTTGGGATTTTTATCGATACCAGGGGAAAATGCGTTGCCAGGAGAGTGACACTATTGGCAGAATTCTGGTATGATTTTCTATTATTTCACCTATTTTTTGGTGTAAAATCAGAGTATGGATTCATTTCTATGAGACCTGTGTTCAAAATTTTTTTTCTCGTTGTAATAAAATTAAAAAAATCAATCTTGAAAACACGGGATGTTGCATACAAGTCGCACCGCAGATCCTTCATAAAAATACTTCTCGCATTATGTACGTACATTCAAATTATATTCACAAGGGCAATTAAGATTTAAAATGAAATTTATTATGCTTATAACATAGTTTTAATGAAAATTTATCCTCTTCAGGAACAAAGCTGCCACGGGAGTGACGCCAGAGGAGTGACAAAATCACACATTACCTATAAAAACAACATCACGCGATCTTCTTACCAGAACTTCACGTAATCCGTGATGTCTGCACACAATAAGCATTTTATTATGCCTACGCACATTTAGGTAACGATGAAATATATAAAAACTTATACTTACCAGGGGAAATACAGCGACTGGCACAGTACGCTTTGTGGCACTTTCAACGAGAACTGATGCAATAATATTTGAATTTTGTTCAAACTTCTTAACTTGCTTTTAATTTTACTCATTTTTACACTAGCTATCAGCAGCTAAGGTCATACTTTTGCAATTTTTAAGTTAAATTTTTTGTCTTTGAAGGTCGCCAGGTGAGGGTGACACTGTTGTTATGGCACGTGAAAAAAGGTATTTTTTTATTATAAAAATAAATATTTTTTCAATGTTTACTGATGAAATATGTTTCTATGTTGATGTAAGTGTATGATTATGGTAAAAAACATTATGTCAAGTTATCAAAAATGGAACGTCGAACATGTTTGTATAAAAACTAGTATTTGGACAGGCCAGGGGAGTATATATTTATGACTATTTTCATCTATAAATGCTCAAATAAAATAGTTGTAGTGAATTAAATGGGGCGTTCATATAAAAGACAATAGTCTTTAATGCTTAAGCATACAAACACATTAATACAACCAGTTTCACATGAAGTTTTCCCATCGACCGTCTGAATTCAAATAGCGTAGAGTCACCCGTAATGATTTTATACGAACCGCGAAGACAATCTTTTTCAGTATAAGCTAATGAAACAAATCATCCGGAAAAAGTAAATGTTAATGATGAAATAAATGATAGGTACTTATTAAGTTCGAGGACTCGTTGATTATTTTTTTGGAGCTATGGCGTGAACAGAAAGGAGCGGTGAACTATCATAGGTTTTTTTTTTCATTCACTTTGACTTTTGTTCAGACTTATTTCCTTTTCGTTATTAGAATTTTTTTACTGTAATTAACTTCTCGATTTAATTTTTTTTTCTGTGTTTACGCTTTACATTCTTTGAGTTATACTAAACTACTAGACAGTGAAGCAACTATACCCACAGTTCGATCACGACATCCTGAGGCGGCAGTTTCGTTCTTATTCAGGACTCCTCAGTCAGAAATAGCCAATAATTGAGCTGGAGACAGATATCCTCTTATTGTAGCCAAGATAGCCTTCAAACTGGTATATAAAAAATGAATTTACTTTACCACTTTAAATGAATTTACCTTACCACTATAAATGAATTCACCTTACTACTGAATTTACCTTATACTTGACAGTGTCTGTCATAAAAGCAAGCTTGATAGCCCGCACCTCTATATTGGGGCTACTCTTATTTCTGCTTAATTGAATTGAATTGGTGAGAGGAAAAACTACATCAGTCACGAAACTTCGAAAATTCGTTTTTTATGGAAAGGAGCTGTGGGCGACATGATAAGTGTTGAGGTAGAAAATCGCGTCAATTAGGTTACTAGTTTGAAAGATACGGGATCTGTACTTTCAACTTAGGCCGTAGAAACAATGCTAGAATTAAGACGTTTTTTCTCTCTTTGAAGTTCTGGACTTACGTAGTTTTTTGCACTCACCGATTCAATTTGACAATACACTTATTTTGATAAAATCTGACCGAATCTGGCGAATACACAAATTCATAGAAAAATTTAAGCAAATTAAAATAGACAGTACGTACGCAGTACAAACACACAAACACACATATTTGTACGTTAAGACAAAATATGTTAGATTGTACTCGGGGTGATAAAACATTAACGTTTTGGTTGCTCATATGTTGCACGGAGGTCGTAAAAAAACTGTTCAAAATTGAAACAGCCATTATTAAAAGTGATATTCAAGTTGTGGAAAAATTTTCCGGGACCTTTTTTTTACTTTGTATGAAGAAAAAAAAACAAGAATTTTACGAAAAAGAGCTTAAAAACAACCAGATAGTACTTTACAAAATCAAAGGCAAACATTTTTGTTAAAAAAAAAAAAAAAAAAAAAAAGTCTATTTTGAACTGACCATTAATCAACAAAAAGAAATGCGATGCATAATTTAGATTAACCAAAACAGACATAGAAATCAAACTAATTGGAACGTAAACGTTAAGCAATAAAAGCATAATCGTACAAACAAGTATTTTGCTGAAACTCAAACTATCCATATTTATTGAATTGCTAGAAAATTTAACATAAATCGCAGTTAAATTGTCCTATCATTAAATAGTTTCGAAATGCTTCAAAAATTTAACTACGAATTTCATTACGATTCCCATTTCCCTGTGTTATATTTACAGAAAGCTTTATATATATTTACTGGCTTATTATTTTCCAGTATCGAAAGTTGGTAGCTAAAGGAAAGTTTAGTTGATTTCAACTATTAATTTAATCTATATCGATACGCTTAGTTTAACTATTAAAATGACTATTCTAATCGTTAATTATCTTCAAAATAATGGTTAAATTAAAACGAATAGAATTATAGGCAGCAAGGCTTGGCAGGCTGTAGAACATCTTTACTTCAGGGTTTTCTAAAGCTCACCCATTGAGTAAATAACCTTTAGGTTTAGCAACCAAGTAAAAAAGTTCATTTTTTTCGAGTCATCCAAGAAAATAACTGTTTTGATTGGTTTCTATTTATTGATTACCATTAGTGTTGCTTAAAAGTCTTTTAAGAAAGACATAATGCATTTCTGTAAAACGAGCAAGGAACCTTTACTGGGCAGAAAAAGTGACTCAAAGAGGATAAAAACCACATTTGGAAACTACTGGAGCTTGATTTCATATTTTGGAATCGATGTCATTCACAGAGAGCAAACAAATTTCGCGTGTCATTCATTTCAGTTTTTCAAAACGTTCACTGTGCCTTTCCTCATGGTATGCCACGTCCTGTACATCTTTTACACGTTTCATGCCAGAGCCGATGAGTCTGAAGAGATAGAATTTGCGCTGAATCCAGCATTCATACTTTTGGATACCATAGCGCAATCTCAACCTATTGTCATGTGGTACCTCATGTGGTCCCGCAAAAAACAAATTAGAAATTTACTGATAGCTATCTCTGCGTTGAATGACAAGGTTAAAGCGAATACTAAACACACAAGGAATGCGAAAATGATAAATTGTGTCTATCTTAGTGTCATGATAGGGTTTATAGCATCCATTGCGATTAAAGTTTACTTTAAAGCATATAAAGGATATACCGACGCAGATTATGTTTTTTATGCTATCCTGAGAACACAAGAAATTTTTATTCCGTCTCTATTTGCATTTTGTTATTGTCATATTTGCTGCGTCTGCAATGAGATATTGAAAAAAATTAAACTGGAATTGGACAGCTACAATACAAGATACATTACCAATGGTTTTAAACAATATTTGATGATTTCGAAACTAATATCAAATTTCGATAATCTTTTCTCGACACCAGTCCTCATTTTGATGATACAAGTATGTTTGATGATAACAGGAGAAGTTGTAGATCTGCAGCAGTTTAAGTGGAATGTGAGAAACGTGATAGAGATCATATTTTATGTGTACTTTTTGGTTGGGACTGCCGGATTGGTCACTCTGTACGCTGCAGAGGTGCCCATTATTATTGCTGACATTAAAGAAACTTGCTTGGACATTGAAATGAATGAAGGTTATAACAATCTGGCACAATCTGAACGGAAATTGTTGAAGAATGCTTTCAAGAGAAGCGTACCGAACTTATCCGCTGGTAAAACTTTTGAATTAGATCGAACTACGTTATTTAAGGCAGTATGTGCCGTTACAGCACAAGTGCTGGTATTTTCACAGATTTTGGAATAAATCTAGGCAGCCAACTAAAGGTTTCAAATGCCTGCTTATACAAGAACTTAAGCCTTCGGTTCAGCATAACTCCCATATAAGGGGAAAATTGCTCTCGAAAATGTTTCCCTCACCCTTTGCTCCAGCTAGCATTTTGGCTCGTAGGAGCGGCATTTTTGTCATTTTATAATTTACTGGGGATGCACCAATTAATCTGCAGTACCGATTAATCGGCCATAATCCGCCACTTTGCCGATTATTAATAATCGGCAAAATCGGGCCGATTAATATGCAGAAAAAATATTTTTCAAATATCATTCTTTAAAGTATATCTTCACTAAGAAACTATGATGAATACTTTTATTTACAATAATAATAATCCTCACAGTTCATGTAAAGTTTTTTTTTTTAAATTAATTCTCCTACTTTGAATAAATATACATAGACAATGATGCAACATTTTCCATGTGGCGATAGTTTACTCCTTAGCACGTTTCTTTTAGATAACCTCTACTTTTCAAATAATATAAAAGTATTGAATTAAATTGCTACTGATTATTAAAAAATATGAATTAAAAGTACTTCTAAATTGGAGTGCTCTCCACAGACTTCAACTCCGCCTTTTTTTTTTGAATTTTTATGTCCAATTGACATCACTAATAATGTGTTAATAATATTATCGACAATGATATGAAAATTGGCTCCAAGAAATTTGACAAAATATTGAAATTAATTTATGAAAACTAGGGAAATGGAAAAAAAAATCTTCTCTTAGAAATAAATTACTTAAAAATTTCTAAACTTGGAATTGTATAAGAGAGAAAAAACAGTGATGGTAAAATTGGAAGTAGAAAAACAATCATCTTTATCATTAATCGGCCCATTATCAACAGCCGATTAATCGGTAATCGGTAGTCGGCCAAATTGCTTATTGGTGCACCCCTATTATTTACAATGAATTACAATGAATGTTGACAAATTAATATTTTTGTAAGCTTTCCATGCTTAAGAACTTACAAGCTGCATATTTGGACATACCAGCTTCCGTAAGATCGTATTTTTTGATTTTGGAGCGTAATCAAATGGTGAGGTTAACATTTTCGAAACCAATTTCTCCCTTATTTCTGAGTTTTGTACCTTAGGACTTAAGGTATACTACACTAGCAAGACTCTTTCAATATACCAAGCGGCGGCTTAATTGCTGCCCCGATGAGTGTAAGTTCTCTTTAGTTTCAAAATACAGCCTTTTGTTGTATCTAAATGGTTAAAAGTAAAGTCGATTGCGCAGTTCAAGAAAGAAATATTTTGAATGCTTTCACAGCTCTTTAGTGGTGTCTGATAGTTTTAGACCTCTCTGTGATTTGAAAAACCAGTAGTATTTTAATGCATTTTAACTAAAAAAAGAAATTACTTAGTAATGAAATGACACATCACACATTTAGTTATGATGATAAAATGGTAAACTCTGTTTCATGACGGCTAAAATTCTAAGTTAACGTAAAGTTGAGATTTCAAACAGTTACACACATACATACATTTATACATCCCGTTTGTTTAACCTTCTGAGAACTCGGTTTTCTTTGAGAGAGAGAGAGAAGACGCTTAAAAATATTCGTTTTTTAATTTACAAAATAAAATGTAAAATATCCGTGTACTAAATTTACAAAAAAAAAAAAAAAAACGTTATAAATTATGAAATATTTGTATAATACATTTTACTCTGGTTCAAGGAAAGATCCTCTTTTCACTTTTCAAACTAAATTAAGTTTCATTACGAATTTCTTACTTCTAGCTTTTTAAGTAACAAACAACATACTTCGTATGATACCCTTTGTTTATTAAATCAGGAGGTACGTGGCTTTTAAAGGGGGCCACGGTGGCCTAGAGGTAGAGTATTCTCCTCGTAAGCAAGTGGTCGTGGGTTCGAGTCCCGCCCTGCCCATGGATGTCATTTCAACCTCTCTGTGCCGTAAATCTGTCCTGTGTTTGTCGGGAGGGCGCACAGCACCGCGCATAGTACGCAGTCCTCATGTATGTCGAAACTCATGGCTTCTGTATAAAAAAAAAAAAATGTGGCTTTTAAAACGAATGTGCGGGAAGGGTAATTAGAGAAGATCGGAGGACAATGGGACTTAGGGCACCCGTAGGAAAAATGGAATTTTTTCCGTAATTCAAATAGTTTATTCTTTATTCAGAAGCTAAGCAGCTTCACACACATAGAGGACTGCGTGCCAGGAGCCTTGCCTCCGGACAAACACAGGAAGATTTAAGGCTACAGTGGACACAAAAAATGTTTTTTTTTTTTTCAATTATTGGTCTATACGTCTCAAACTTTGTGTGCTTGTATATAAAAGCAAAAAAAAAAAAAAAATGATGCAAAAAAACTATGAATACTTTTTTTGAAATTTAAAATTAAAATTTTTTTTAACAAAATTTCAAAATAAAAATAATACGTCACAATTTTTTTTTATATCAAACTTTGAATTTCCATTTAATTTCCAATCATTAGGCATGATTGCATAATCTATGCATTACATGTAATGTTTTATGAGATAGTTTATAAAAGATGGATGAAAATGATAATTTATACAAATATTTTACGTAAAAAACTCATGTAAATTTTCATTTTCAGCCATCTTTTATAAACCATATCATAAAACATTACATGTAATGCATAGATTTACGCAAGCATGCCTAATGATTGGAAATTAACCCATTAATGCCTAGCGTCCTTTTAAAAGGACGGTCTAAAAAGGGTCTGAATTTCCCAAAAATGAACATTTCAACCAAGTAATAGTGTTCAATTAGTACCTTGGTATTATTTCAATTCGTTATTAACAGATTGCAGCACATAACCATTGTGAAGTGTGTTTTGTAGCAGTTTTAATATGATCTTTATCAAAATTACATCGTTAACAATCTCAAGAAAAAAAGCTAAGTTTTCAAAGTTATTCCCAGTTTCCCAGTTTATGTTAATTGCTGATTTTATTTCTTCTTATAAAATGTCTTTTTAAATATTATATCGTAGGCAGAAAATAAATTTAGTAAAAAAAATATGTACCCTCTGGGGTCTATCGTAACTTTTAAAGGACGATTCTTCTTTCCTTAATAAAAAAAATATTTTTTACATGATATTTTTTTAATTATTTTTCCTGTCCTTTAAACACTGTTTGTAACCAGTATACAAAACATCTTTGGAAAAAAAGATGTCAGGCATTAATGGGTTTTAAGTGAAAATTCAAAGTTTGATAAAAAATTGTGACGCATGGAGTATTTTGAAATTTTGTTAAAACAAATTTAAATTTTATATTTCAAAAAAAGTATTCATGTTTTTTGCATCATTTTTTTTAATGCTTTTAGACGCAGTAAATATACAAGCAGACGAAGTTTTAGACAGATAGATCAATGGTTAAAAAAAAAAAACATTTTTTGTGTCCACTGTAGCCTTAATAATACATATGAAGGAAAGAACACCCAAGGCGAGGTGGGAATCGAACCCAGGAAGTTTGGCTGAGAGGAAGCAGCTCCTGCCACAGTGCCAGCGAGGCCCTTAATTCAAATTGTAAAAATTGAAAAAAAAAAAAAAAGAAAGCCATATTTTTGTTAGCATGGTTGGCAAAGCCGCGCCGCGGAGTCTATTCACTGTCGCATTTCAACTTGTAAAAAACTGCAGTCAGTTTAAGTTTTGTTATCAGTGTTGTCTAAATAATGACAGTTTTACTTTTTGAATTTGAGAGATACATTGTTATTCAATGACCACCCACCCATGCTACAAACTAATTTTGCGCCAAATTTTAAGAAAATCAATAGAACGGTTTTGGCGCTACGCGCGTAACAGACAGACAGACCCACCTGCAGCTTTATTATTAGTAGAGATAATAGTATTAAATATATGACTTTTATGTTTGTAAAGAACGTGAATTTTATCTTTTATTCTGAGTTACATACATCCTGACAAACAAACCCACAACTGAAACTAATAAAAGCGTATTAAAAGAAACAGCTTTACTGAATATATAATGAATATATTGAATTTATATGTATAATGATATGTGCACGATAAACTTTTTGAAATTCGAGTTCCCACATCAGCTTTTTCGTGCACACAAATGCATCGATAATCATACAAAACGCCACAACTTAATGTAATATAGCATACTATCATGTATTGATTATTTCCATTTTGGCATGATTTTCTGCGTCACGTGAAACTGGATGCTTGACATCATTGGTGAAAACATTAGATACTTTGAATACCTATAAGAATGAAGTATAAGAATGAAGGAAACATGGTTAATGGTTGGAAAGTTAATGACATAAAATTACTGAGTGTGAAATAGATGAATTACCTTTGTGCATAAAATTAATAGCATAAATACAGCGTTGGAAAGCACACGTGTCTGCAGTTTTCCTGCGCATTTGTGCTTTTCAACGTCGTATTTATGCTATTATTTTTTTAAGGGTATAATAGTTTGCACAAAAATTGTATTTTTTATAAGCGTTTACTCTGCTTAAAATCTACAATGTATATTTATCAAGAAAATTGTAAAATATGTATCACCTTGTTCCAAATAAAATAAAAATCTGAAATTATGCATTTCATTTGTTTTGTACAGAAAAAAAACAAAAAAAAAAAATCCATCTTAGTTTCAGTTCACTTCAATTTCAATCAGGAATGGAGCACTTTATACTCGGTTACTTTAAAGTAGGCGTATCAAGTTCAGAAATTCTGCGTCGTCTCCATGGAAACCGTACGAAAGAAAACAGCTTCACTCAAATTTGGGTCTAAATTTTTATTTTACTCACCCCCGAATGAATCAGTAGTTTTTTCGACCTGTTAGCACGTGCTGACCTACCAACATATAAACAGTACCTACAGTACAACATATAAACAGTACAACATATAAACAGTACATATGTACCTACCAACACATAAACAGCCGAAAAATCCTTTTCAACCAGACCCGAGTTAATTACGACGAGTTTTCTCGCGACGTCTGTATGTACGTATGTATGTGCGTATGTATGTGCGTATGTATGTCGCATAACTCAAAAACTATATGCCGTTGAAGCTTCTAGTTTGGTATGTAGGCTCTGAGTATGGTCTAGTTGTGCACCTTCCCTTGTAGTTTCATTCGAAGGTTCCCAAGGGGTTGTTTCACCCCTTTTTGGGATAAATCAGTGTTAATTTCAATGCAGACTCAAGTAATATGAATTGGGGCTACCACTTGGCGATATTTCGCCCAGCTTTTGGTCGCCAAGTGTTTAACGCCAAGTTGGCGACAAAGTTGGCGAAAAAATTTTTTTTTTGAATTTGGGTTCAACTTGACGCTATTGGCGATATTTTGCGAAAAATTCACTGAATGATGTTAAAATCGGCAATATTTAGAAAATTAACCATTGTAAAACATTTTTCTGCACTGTTTCGTGGCAGATTAGGGGTGTAAATATTTGAATTGTTACCTTGCTCACTCCAAGCACTTTTTTTAACACTTAAGGCAACTACTAAGAAATGTACACGTAAAAGGAAGTAGTGTGGGGTCCATACCAGATTTTTTTTATGCACTGCTGTTGAGTTCAATAAGTTGCAGCATATTCTTCTTCTTGACAGTTACTATAACTATCAATAACGACAAAAAAAAAAAAAAAAAAAACAAGGGATATGAACAATACATGTTTTTCTAATAACCAATAATTAAAGTGATCCATTAGAGTATTAGATTTCAACTCGAAATTCCGTTTTCATCAATATTTCATTTCACTTATTGATGTCCTGCAGTTTGTAAATCCATAACTTTGCACACTCTCAAAAGAATCCATTATGGATATTATCCAGAGTAAAGAAATTATTCTTTCAAATCTTAATATTGTTAACAATAGCAGGGATACTTCACGAAATTAACAGAGCCATTAAACTTCCCTAAGAAACCACGACCTTTTGCTGAGGTCGGAAACGATTTGACGCATTTGATCGGAATAAAGATTGGGTTTTGTATCAATATTTAGCAAACGTTCATTTTGAGGCAATTTTTTTTCCTCATATTGTTATAAAGTTGGAAGCTGCCTTAAAAGACTTTTAATAATCGAAATAAAAATCTGTTCAGCTTTCTGAGAGGGATATTTTTTTGAATTTTTGAAGAATAAAATTGAAAATGGCAAACTTAGCATGTATTAAAAAATTACTTCAGAAAAACAACTGCTACTGTTCTCAAGTGAATCCAGGAGCAGACAACTAAAATACTTTTCTTTTTTCTTGCTTTTCTTATGTATTGTTTGCTGTTTTCACACTCTTTAAAAAGAATTTGATAGCGATGCATTAAAAATTATACCGCAAATCATTCACGTTAAACTATCAGAGAAAAGTTTTTAGAACTGGTATTGCTGTTGCCTTGTGCCAGCTGGACTATGGCAATTCGTGGTGCGCTGCCTCGCTTTTCCAACCAACTGTACCGCCATTTGGTGTCAAGTCCGACTTCCGCGGTACACACATGCCAAAAGGACCCGTTTGTAGGGTGAGCAACCCTTTACAGCACAACGCGTTTATACAAAGGAAGGACAAGGACAAGAGAGAAAAAGTACTTCCTTGACCAAGCCGGGATTCAAACCCAGAACCACCCCATTCAGTCAGACTTCTCTACCCTTTAGTCCAGGTGGCCGGCTTTAAGATTAGAATTAAAAGCATTGAGATATTGATCGAACCATGGAAGATTTAAATGAAGAGAAGAAAAGAATAACACATCTATCTTCTTCGATTTGTTCCCTGACTTATATAAAACTGACATTTGGTCAATTGTGGACTTTTGTGTCTTATCTAGGAATATCAGTTTTCGAGAGAAAAAAAGAAGCAATAATTTTTAGACTATTCAAGCGCTGTAGCTATCCCTTTTTAATGTTCCTAAATATTTCAACTGCTCTGTATTTATTTCTTGACGAGAAGGTACAAGGTTTAGACGTTTTATTCCACACGGCTTTGATTGTCAATCCAATGGTATCGTGGTTGATACTATACTTGAGAAGAAAAAGGATTCGCGGTTTGTTACTTTCCCTGAAAATGTTTGAAACAAATGATGAAAGGAACTACAGAAGTGGCAAAGTGGTAAATCTAATGATAATTGTAGTTTTCATTTCTTCTCTAACGTTGCCGTTCCTTAAGTTGCATGAAAGAATACAAAAAGCACGCTATTCCTACATTGTCATGGCTGTGTATTTTAATCTACAAAATGAAGAAATTTTGTTTCCCTTAGTTGTATCTTTGGTGCACTGCAGTATTTGTTGCACTATCATTAGATATCTCAAGACATATGAAGCAATAATGAAACAAAGAACTCGTATTCCGACTATGTGCATTATAATGAAGAAATATCTAAAGCTTTTGAATCTCATACATTCATTCAGCAATATCTTTTCGCCTCTTGTATTCTGCCTCATAATACATCAAATGATTGCAATGTCTTTGATAGTGTTCAGCATTTTATTTTGCAAAAACTTTGTGTTCACTCATCTTGAGAGCTTTTTTTTCAACGCTTTCTACTTCTGTTTGAATGTAGGCTGTGTTACGATATTTGCGTCAGAAATACCTCTGATTATTGAGAAGATTAGAGTTAAATCTATGGACGTGATATTTTTATACCGGGACGATAAAGATTGCAAAATGGTATTGAAAAATATCTCTGGCAGAGGCCCGATAGTGCTAACTGCTTGCAATGTGTTTGATTTAAAACGATGTTTCTTTTTTACGGCTGTTGGTGCTGTCATGGGTCAGGTTTTGTTAGTTTATCAAATTTCAGTCAACAACTGAAGCATTGGCACTTAGGAGTGTTTAGTGTGTTGCTGTTGAATGTGAAACTTGTGGAATCCTCATCAGATCTTAATCTATCATTTCTCTGCACGACACACTATTTTCTGTTAAAAATATAAGGAAGCATTGTAATTGTCTCTCTCTACTAATAATAAAGCTGAAGGTGGTTCTTGTCTGTCCTTCTTTCTTTCTTTCTTTCTGTCTGTCTGTCTGTTACGCGCGTAGCGCCAAAACCGTTCGGTCGATTTTCATGCCACTTGGCACAAAATTAGTTTGTAGTATGTAGTTTTGCACCTCGAAGCGATTTTTCGAACATTCCATTTCGTTCTTTTTCTATTCGAATTCTTAGCAGAAATTCGATAAAATAGGGAAGAAATATTCCATACACATTTTCAAGTCTTATGTCATTCGAAAGCTTGAAATTTTCTGCACAAAATGACGTTTTTTCGAAGTTTCTACGATCATCAGGAGAGCTGTAACAATTGTTTTTAGAATCCTGAAATTCAAGAATTACCTTCAGTAAAGCAAGCCAAACGATTCTAAAATGGCTTTGCTCGCGAATAAAATTTGTTTGAAAATAGAGATGAAATGAATTATTTTATCAACGGAAATCAACTTTTCATGTTGTTACCATGGTTACGTTTTTATTTCGTTCTTTTTCCCTTAATAATTTTAAAAATGTATTTGTTTTTGTAACAATCCAAATGGCTTGAGTGAACGAATTTAGCTTTTAATTTATCGTTTGCTGGTTGATCTTTGTCGATGTTTATTGTTTTTATTATCATTGTGAAGAATAATGCACGAAATTTCTATGACTAATACTTAAAATTTTTAGGATAAGTTGAGTTTAAAAGAAAAAATTGCTCCAAATATACTTTTGCAATGTGATTATTTATTATTGGACTGTAATTTGCAGCAATAATTGCATTTAATAAATAATGAAAGACAATATTAAAAATTAATTTTTTGGCGACTTTTTTACAATTTGGCATTCAATTCTATTTCAGTATATTTACTTCTATCTTATTGCGATATTGCAACGTTCTTTATAAAGTATGTCATTTCGGAAAATGTATTATTTTGTTTTTGAAGTTAGGAAAGAAAACTTTCTTCTTCTTTTAAACTTTGGTAAGATTTCTGTTGGTTTCTGTGAGCAACAAAATTTTTCTTATTTTTTCTTTTGGCCTTTTTTTGTGCACCTATCTTTGGGGTTGCATTCGAATGTCCCCAAGGGGGTGATTTACCCCTTTTATGGGGTAATCAGGGCTTTCAATGCAGACCAAAGTGATATGAATTGGCGCTACCACTTGGCGATATCTCGCCAAGCTTTTGGTCACCAAGTGTTTGACGCCAATTTGGCGACATATCGCCAAGTTGGCAATAAATTTAGCGAAAAAAAATTTTTTTTTGGGTTCAATTTGGCGCTATTGGCGATATTTTGCGAAAAATCTACTGAATGATGTTAAACTCGGCGATATTTAGGAGATTAATCATTGTAAAACATTTTTTTGCATTGTTTCGTGGCAAACTAGGGACGCAAATGTTTGAATTGTTATCTTACTCACTTCAAGCACTATTTTAGCACTTAAGGCATCTACTAAGAAATTTACACGTAAAAGGAAGTAGTGTAGGGTCCATACCAAATTTTTATATCATACTTTGAAGGAATTATAGTTGAATTATAACTAAAATAGAGTATTTTTTCTGCTATATCATTTTTTTACAAATGAACTTTTAATTTTATACCACGGGCAAAGCCGTGCGGGTACCGCTAGTAATTTAAATAAAATAATAGATAAACACGGTGGAAATGTCTTCTCTTACTAGTTACCTTCTTCATTACTTTTGCTTCACAAAAGACGACCCGACCGTTGCAATCTCAACCGATTCTCATATGGTAACTTATGTGGTTGCGTAAAGAAAAAAATAGAAATTTGCTGATATCTATCTCTAAGTTGAATGACGAAGTTAAGAGCAAGAATCTGAGAAACTGTCACGCCTAGCATTATGAGGTGATTCATGACCTCTCAGATTTTCTCCCAAAAATTACCAAATGTTTATTATCTTATTGAAAGACCAAATCCAGAATGTTTTGCTCTAAAGTTGAGTTGTTTAGTTTTTAAGGACCCCTAAAGGTGAAGGTGCGGCGTCAAAAATTAAGCGGATGTTCAAGACATGGAAGTTGCTGTGAGCCAAAACTCTTACCAGGAACTGTTTAACTCCAATTTTCTTTTTGTATATGGAATATAGAAGGTTGAAACTTTACAAAATGAATGTTAAATAAGTGGTAAGTTGTTGCCGTAAGGTCAGTGAAGGCCCTCAAAACAAGGCATTTTTGACGTTTTTTAGCGTTTTTGAGGTCCAAAAACAGCTTGTACATTTCAGTTGGCACGGCAAAAGTAGTGTCGTTTGAAAGATCAGTGTAAGCACTTTGAAATAATGTATAAATAACGGAGGAAAGTTCAACGTGCTTTTAGTTGCGTAAGGCCGAAATATGAAAAATGTCATATTTCACCGATATTCAAACGGTCATAACTTCCTCTGCCAACAACATATTGGAATATTTTTTTTTGCCAATGTCATTCTCTATTCTTTGTCTTAACAGAACAGTCGAGTCCTTTGAGGCGAAATGTGAAAAAAATTTTTACAAAAAATTCACAGAAAAAAAATACATTTTTTGTAAAAAAAAATTTCACATTTCGCCTCAAAGGACTCGACTGTTCTGTTAAGACAAAGAATAGAGAATGACATTGGCAAAAAAAAAAATATTCCAATATGTTGTTGGCAGATGAAGTTATGACCGTTTGAATATCGGTGAAATATGACATTTTTTCATATTTCGGCCTTACGCAACTAAAAGCACGTTGAACTTTCCTCCGTTATTTATACATTATTTCAAAGTGCTTACACTGATCTTTCAAACGACACTACTTTTGCCGTGCCAACTGAAATGTACAAGCTGTTTTTGGACCTCAAAAACGCTAAAAAACGTCAAAAATGCCTTGTTTTGAGGGCCTTCACTGACATTACGGCAACAACTTACCACTTATTTAACATTCATTTTGTAAAGTTTCAACCTTCTATATTCCATATACAAAAAGAAAATTGGAGTTAAACAGTTCCTGGTAAGAGTTTTGGCTCACAGCAACTTCCATGTCTTGAACATCCGCTTAATTTTTGACGCCGCACCTTCACCTTTAGGGGTCCATAAAAACTAAACAACTCAACTTTAGAGCAAAACATTCTGGATTTGGTCTTTCAATAAGATAATAAACATTTGGTAATTTTTTGGAAAAAATCTGAGAGGTCATGAATCACAGGCGTGACACTCTCTCAGATTCTTGCTCTTAAAGCAAATACTAAACGCGCAATGAACTCGAAAATAGTGAGGGCCCTGCTCCACATCAGCGTAAAACGTGACCGAAACCGAAGGCAGAAACCGAAAATCCGGGTACTTTCCATAGGGACACTATGTAATCCATTTTACGTTTCTGCTTTATTTTTCAGCTTTACGTCAATGTGGAGCAGGGCCCTAAATGTTATTTTCGTAAGTGTTATGTTAGGATTTATTGCGTCAATTGCATCAAAAGTTTACTTCAAGGCTTATAAAGATTATCTCACGAAAGATTACATTGCGTATGCGTTAATGAGAACGCAAGAAATGTAATCTCTACTTTCGTTTTCGCACTGTCATATTTGCTGTGTCTTCACCGAATTGTTAGAAAGCATAAAACAAAAATTAGGCAACGTACGGTACATTCAGGTCACAGATGGCTTAAAACAGTATTTGATGATTTCAAAAATGATATCAAACTTCAACACTTTGTTTGCAACACCACTCCTCATTTACATAATACAAGTGTGCTTAATCATTACAGGGGAGGTTGTAGATCTACAAAAATACAAATGGAATGCTAGAAATGTTATAGAAATTATATTTTATGTGCATTTTTTGGTAGGGACCATCGGGCTGGTCACAATGTATACTGCTGAAATACCTATCATTATTAAAGAAATTAAAGACGCTTGCTTAGGCATTGAAATTAGCGAGGTTCATTACAGTTTGTCAAAATTCGAGAAGTGATTGCTTAAGAATGTTTTAAAGAGAAACATACCGATCTTTCCGCTGGTAAAACTTTTGATTTAGATAGAACCATACTATTTAAAGCAGTATGTGCTGTTACTGCCCAAGTTCTGGTATTTTCACAGATTTTGCAGTGAAAACAGCACAATGACTAAAATGTAACCGCCGATAGAGTAGCTGTAAGGTTAAAGACTCTTGCCTCTCACGCCCAAAGACGCAGGTTCAAACTTGGTTCCAGGCGGTGGATTTTCAAGATGCAGAAAATTGACAGCGTCCATGTCGTAGGATTATTTTGCATGGAAACGATTCCTCGAGTACTCACTTGGCATGTATTGTCTCTTAACAAAATTGAATTCCTAAAGTAGTTTTGCATCGAATAAAGCCCAGGTGATTCCATCTAATATGGAAACTGGGCGTCCAAATTCTCGGAAGCTGGTAAACCCAAACAGTTTACTTCAACGGTGCCTACGACTTTCTATTCCCTTTAGAAATATCATATGCATATTAATAGTTCCACATTTAACTAATTATGCACTTGCTTTTATTTGCGCAGTAATGAACTGTATAAAACTACTAAAAATTGACTTGAACTTTGACGTCCTGAATTCAAGTTATGTTTTCCGCAATGACGAATTGGAGATATGTGCGTGACATACATCCGAGAGCACATAACCCACCTTCGTCATCGAGCCTAAAACTCCTTTTGACTCTGCGTATAAAAATTGGGTTATCATAACAAGGTTCCCTGGCTCAAATCCCGCTAGAGATACACATCTGTACGCCACATATTGATATCCCAGAAACTTAACAAATGGCGCCAGAACCGCTGTCGCAGGCCCGATGAGTAAGTCCCGATGGGTGAAGCCCCGGGACGCCAGACGTTGGCGGACTTCCAATTTGAAAGAGGGACTACATGGCGTTTAAGGTCCAAAAAGAAAACACATAACAATTTGTCATTGCTAAAAAAACAGATTTACTGAATATTTCATGAATATACTGCATTTATATATGTATAATGATATGTGCATGATAAACTTTTTGAAATTCGAGTTCCCACATCAGCTTTTTCGTGCAACAAATGCATCGAAAATAACACAAAATCAAACTTAATGTAATACAGCATACTATCAAGTATTGATTATTTCCATTTTGACATGATTCTCTGCGTCACGTGAAACTGGATGCTTGACATCATTGGTGAAAACGTTAGATACTTTGAATACCTATAAGAATAGAAGAAAAACATGGTTAAATGGTTGAAAAATTAATGACATAAAATTGCTGAGAGTGAAATAAATAAATACCTTTGTGCAAAAAAAAATAGCATAAATACAGCGTTGAAAAGCACAAATGCGCAGAAATACTGCAGACACGTGTTTCGGTGTTACAAGGAACGTCTTTTTCAATGCAAAAAAATTGCGAGCTTGTGGATGCTCCGACATGTCGATGCATCCACAAGTTCGCAATTTTTTTCAACGTTGCTTTTCAACGTTGAAATGCTTTTTTCCGGGGAATGACCTTTATATTCAGGGTTTGAAAAAACTCGGGGTTTTTTTTGAAAAAGCCCTGCCCACCTGGGTTTTTGATGAAAAACCCGGGCTTTTTCAGGTTTTTTTTCAAGAATCATTCTCATATCATTCTCCATTCGACGTTGATTTATGCTTTTCAACGTTGTATTCATGCTGTTATTTTTCTGAGGGTATTAGTTTGCACAAAAAATGTATTTTTTTATCAGCATTTACTCTGATTAAAATTTACAGTGTATCAAGTAAATTGTGAAATATGTATCACCTTGTTCCAAAGAAAGTAAAAATCTGAAATCATGCTCTTAATTTATTTTTTTATTTTAATTATTTTTTTTTCCAGAAACCATCAGCTTCGACATACACGAGGACTGCGTACTATGCGCTTCGCCTCCTGACGAACACAGGACAGATTTACGGCACAGAGAGGATGAAATAATGATAGCCTCAATGTTCTCAATGTTCGAATGGAGAATGATATGAAAATGATTCTTGAAAAAAAAACCTGAAATAGCCCGGGTTTTTCATCAAAAACCCAGGTGGGCAGGGCTTTTTCAAAAAAAAAAAAAAAAAACCCGAGTTTTTTCAAACCCTGAATATAAAGGTCATTCCCCGGAAAAAAGCAATTTTGTTCTGCACGTGACCCAAGTAGCACACTTCGTTTTTTAAAGGTTGTAAAACGGTTATTAACGTTGTAACAACCGTTTAAAAACGTTTATAAAACGTTTAAAGGTTATTTGTGCTACCTGGGGACGCTTCGGTTGTGAACAAAATTTTGTTGCTTAGGGAATCATATAAGCACGTGTGATTTCTTAGGGAAAAAAAATTTCATCATTACCTGTTACTTTTTAACGGAATAATTGAACCATCACGTGAGAGACGAAATGGCTACTTTTCCGTGGAATATCCCTGTGCATAATTTTTTTTTGTCATAGGTTCAAGTTATTATTTCTCAACAAATAAGATATGTTTCGTTTGCATTGGAACTTTAGCTTTCAAAATCTGAAATTTAATTTTTGTCATTGCTAAATTAATAGAGCAAAAAATTTAACTAATTCCTGAAGCCCATTACACAAGGTTGACTTTGGAAGTTTCGCACGTGACGCATACAAATAAATTAAATTTTGGAAGTTTCGCACGTGACGCATACAAATAAATTAAATTTGAACGGCCAAAAATATTTTATAAAAATACTAGCTGATGTGCCCGGCGTCGCACGAGGGTTTAAATGCAGCATGCCAAATCCAAGAAAATAAATATATGATTTTCAACAAAGCCCAGTAGAATCATATTTCTCAAAGGTATTTTTTGTGACCATGCAGTAGATTAACTGGATGTGAAGGAGAACGTGAAATCAAACTTAAATGTGTTATTTCTTTTATCCGTGTGATTTTCCGAAAAATCACTTTCTATTTTCTAACTGTTGCCAATATCAATTCTCTTTTTATTTAACCCGGTATCGATTATTGGCATAGGTGAATATAAAAATCCTAAGAAAGCAATAAATGTCATACTAATCCAGAGAAGCCTTGGTTCAAAATTTTCATCATGATTACTATTAATATTGTTGTTGCGAGGCAACAAATTTTTGCAACAATGGGTTGAAAATTCAATCATTTAGTGGGTAAATTACATGAAATTTACTATTTTCCATAATAACTTTTTTAAACTAAGCTTTTTAGAAATAAATTATAGCTTATCCTGCTCCCTGTTACTGTAGCTATCTACGGTGGAAAAATGGTTAAAATCGGTCCAGTAGTTTGGAAGATTACCCCGGACATACATACAAAAAGTAGTCATTTATGTATATATACTTCGAAGCAGTTTAACTTGGCAGTGACGTCACTACGGGCGGAGCCAACAGCGTGACGTTAGCCTATGAAAAACGAGCTAGATAAAACGTCACAGCCTACTTGGCGAATTAGAGGAGACCGCTGACTGCTTGTGAGCTCTTATTGGCTCCGCCCGTAGTGACGTCACTGACAAGTTAAACTGCTGCGAAGTATAGATACCCGTGTCAGGAGTATCTTTGCATCAAATGTAAACATTAAAAAGAGATGCAATGCACTACAAACTCGTTTATTCCATTCGTGGACTGCAGTTTCGTGTTACAACCCGTTTTACAACTTGAAAATTTTGAGGCAAAGCTCGGGTACCGTGCCAAGTGCGGTCGCTCGCGGGTGTTCTAATTTCCCATTAGCTACCAGTTTTCGTTGGCTCTCTTTGCTCTATGAGATGATTTCTGTCTCCAGCTCCTTCAATTCCTATTCCGTGCTGACGAGTGCATAATAAGCACGAGACTGCAGTCCATGGATGGACTAAACGAGTTGGTGGTGTATTGCACGTTTCTGTCTTAGCCCTGGCTAGGGGGCGGTTACTTACTGCTTTATTAAGGCTACAGTGGACAAATAAAATTGATTTTTTTTCGATTATTGATTTATATGTCTAAAACTTTGTGTGCTTGTATTATTGTATACTTACTACATCTAAAAGTTTTTAAAACATAAATTAGTGCAAAAACAATGAATATTTTTTTTCAAATTTTAAATTTAAATATTTTTTTAACAAAATTTCAAAACGTTCCAGGCGTCAAAATTTTTTTTCAAACTTTGAATTTCCACTTAATTTTCAATCATTAGGCATGATTGCATAAAACAATGCATTATATGCAATGTTTTATGTGATAGTTTATAAAAGATGGCTGAAAATGAAGATTTATATGATTTTTTCAACTGAAAATTTTTATTTTCAGCCATCTTTTATAAACTATCTCATGAAACATTGCATGTAATGCATTGTTTTATGCAATCATGCCTAATGATTGGAAATTAAGTGGAAATTCAAAGTTTGAAAAAAAATTGTGACGCCTGGAACATTTTGAAATTTTGTTAAAAAAATATTCAAATTTGAAATTTGAAAAAAAGTATTCATTGTTTTTGCACTAATTTGTGTTTTTTATGCTTTTTGATGTAGTAAGTATACAATAATACAAGTACACAAAGTTTTAGACATATAAATCAATAATCGAAAAAAAATCAATTTTATTTGTCCACTGTAGCCTTAAAAAGTGAATTTACTCCTCTTAAGTTAAAACATTTGACTTATAGCAAATGATGGTGAAGTTATCGAGTCTAATCATGGCGCACGTGACTATGGAATGTTCCAGATAAAACTTATTTAAAAAAGTTCCATTATTAACCCATTTAGGCCCAGTAGCCTAAAAACGGGACGCTTATTGGTTACTGCATACAAAAACCTGTAATGGGTATATCATTTTACTAAAGCTGTTTTTCACAACTTAAATAGTCCTTCTTCTTGAGAAAACCAGTTAGAGCCACTATTTGGACATCAGAGTTTATTTATCGACAGATATTTTCAGACAAATCCGTCAAGCAACGATCCAGCATGGGTAGCCACAGAAAGTGAGTTTTTTTTGCGAACTTATTTTTCATAAAATTAAACTATTGTAACGAGTCCGTAGCACCTTCAACTTTCTTAAATGAGCATTCCAATCTTGAGGAAGTAACTATAAATTTATTTACAAGTATGTACACTATTTACAATAAAGCAGGAAACAATTGCTCAACATCCAGCAATTAGGTAGCAAAACAGTACACTGTACTCTCAACAGTAACTCAGCACCACGTATCTAACGTGAACAGTAATTAAGAAATTACAAAAGCAAAACAAACATCCGCCCAAGCGAATAAAAACGAGTCACCAGATCAAATCTGAAAACAACTGACTGACTTGTGTTCAAGGCCAGCTATTTATACACGGAAAGAAATGTCCACGATATTCTAGCAAAATCCGGAGTGTTCGTTCATTCACAAACTTACGTAATCCATTCAAGAAATTTCTATAAAAAGAAAAGAAAAAAACACACTCAGCGCGAAAATGTCTTCACGCTTATTAAAGTTAGGGCAAGTGTAAAAACTACAAAACGTTACAGGGCCGGTATACAAGTGATAAAGGTGATAACTTCAGATACTTTTGCAACATGACGTCAGATAAAACCAAAACTAATGAAAATGATGCAAGGCAGGAAAAACAACAACTATTTACAAGATTTGTAACATTGCCCCCTTCCCAAGGACTGCACGTCCCGGGCAGTACAATCCCCAGAAAGGAAGCAAGAGAAAATTTACAGATGCACACATTACATACATGATAACCAATCGTAAACATGATAAACAATAATAATGAGAATATGAAAGAACTAATAACATTGATACAGTAATATTACAAACAATGAAAGGCAAAAGTTATTTACAAAATTTACAAACAAGTTACCATGGTAGCTTTAGATTTATTTTACGAACTATGGCCATAGTATGGGGCTAGCCGATCATAATGGACAACCCTAGGTTTTGAATGTGATGACTTCTGGATCCTCACTACGACGTCGTTCAGCCGGTGAAGGACTGTGTAGGGTCCATCCCAATGCGACTGCAATTTGGGTGACAGACCTTTACGTCGGATGGGATTCCATAGCCACACCTTGTCACCTTGAAAGTCATGGCCAGTGGACCTTGTGTCGTATCGGGTCTTCATTTTCTCCGTCGCGATGTTGATTCGCTCCCGTGCGAAGTGATGAACGTCCTCCAACCGGGCCTGAAGATCCTGGACGTACTCCTCAGGCGATGAAGGCGCATCTGGAGGGAGACCAAAGACGAGATCACAAGGTAGCCGAAGCTCTCGGCCGAAGAGCATCTGTGATGGGGAATATCCGGTGGTCTCGTGGACAGCACTGCGGTAGGCAGCAGGAACAGAGGAAGTTTCTTGTCCCAATCCAGTTGATTTTTGGAGACCATTAGCGAGAGATTATTAAGGATTGTCCTGTTGAATCTCTCCACCATGCCGTCCGATTGTGGGTGTAGTGGTGTCGTTCGAGTTTTCTCAATTTTGAGGATTTTACATAGGCCCTTAAACACAGCAGAGATGAAGTTTCTCCCCTGATCGGAGTGGATCTGCAAAGGTGTCCCATATCTCGAGATCCAATGCTGGACTAGAGTCTCTGCTACAGTGGTAGCTTCTTGATCCGGAATGGAATATGCTTCGGGCCATTTGGTGAAATAGTCAATGGAAACGAGGATGTATTTGTTCCCATCAGTAGTTTTCGGTAGAGGACCAAGAATGTCGATCCCGATTCGTTCGAAAGGAGCTCCTACGTTGTAAAGATGTAGTTTCCCGCGGCTTCTTCTCTTCGGTCCTTTACGGGCGGCACAGGCGTCGCAAGAATGGCACCACTTCTCCACGTCATCCTTCGCCTTGCTCCAGAAGAAGCGCTCTCAAACCTTGTGGAGGGTTTTCAAGATACCAAAGTGTCCTCCAGTCGGACTACTGTGCAACCTTTAGAACGTCTGGAATTCTTGATCTGGGAAGGAGTAACTGCCATTTGAATGCTTTACCATCGTCAGATTCCCATTTCCGATACAGGACGCCATTTCGCAACTGGAGAGATTTCCATAGAGTCCAGTATCTTTTCGTTGCAGGACTGTAGATAGAAACGTCTTGCCAACTAGGTCGCCGACTGTCCTTTTCCATTAACTCTATGATAGGCTTTAGGTCTGTGTCTTCAAGCTGATCTTTTCTTACTTGGTCGTCACTCCATGGATCAGGATCTGAAGATGATGAAGTAGCAGTAACTTGACAGGCAGTAGGGATTGTCGTCCCGTACTGTTTCTCTATTCGGGAGCAATAATGGCAGTTCTCGGAACAAGGTCTTCTTGATAATGCGTCAGCATTCCCGTGTGATAAGCCTTTTCGGTGCTTAATCTCGATGTCATATTCCTGGAGCCGCTGTATCCGACTGGCTACCTGACCCTCTGGATTCTTGAAATTCAAAAGCCAAGTTAAAGAGGCATGATCGGTCCGGAGCAGGAATTTACGGCCGTAGAGGTAATGATGGAAATGTTCTACAGCTTTAACTATGGCGAGCAATTCCTTTCTCGTGACACAATAATTTCGCTCCGACTTGGGTAAA